>OY744522.1:90989630-90994630 GCA_963556195.1 Sepiola atlantica | reverse complement strand
ATGTCTAGATATTAGATATGTTAATGATCGGTGGGTAGTAGGAGGAATAATGTTAGTTCAATCCACGATAGGTGTTACGGGTAGATATAGTTATTAGGTGCAATGGGGAGGAAAAATTTATTGGGAAGGTTAATTGGTGAGATTAGGGGCGTTAAGAATAGAAGTTATAAGATTACCCAGGGATATAGTTTAGAGATTTGTCAAATGCTAAAAAAAAGGGGGGAGTTATTGGCTGGGAGGAGGAGTGTCAGAGGGAGTAATGAAATTAATGTATTTAAGTTTTCGCTTGTGCCTGCAATTTGAAATAAGTTCATTTTTGGAGTTAATAACATTTAAGTTCTTGGGTGCAGTAGCTATCATATAAGTTTCCAAGGTACATAGTTGGCAGAAGGCAGAACCAGGAGTATATGAGTTTGACTTTTTTAATATAGACCAACTTCGGGAGTAGGGAATCTTTTTGATGTTAAAGCTTTTTATTAGGGTGGAAAGAGAAGTGCTAGTGGTATTATTATTATTATTGTGTTTAAAAGAGTAGATATGGTTAGAGATTCGAGTCTTAATGGGGAAAGCACTAGCACCAATATAGGTATGTATTTTGTGGGGGGTTGTTGTTATATTATTTGTGTTGTTTATATTATTGGGGATGCTTAAGGTGTGTATGCTCGGATTCTGGTCGAAATTTAAGTTAGGGTTATTGGTTGGGGAAGATGGGGTATCTTGGGGGATAAGATCAGATCCATTATTAGTTAGCGGTAGTTGTTAGTCAGTGTGAAGGGTGCTATTTAATGGAGGGAGTTGCTGATGGGGATGGTTGAGGGGAAAGGGGGGAGATTGTATGTTGGTATTATTTTGCATATTGGTATTCTTTTGTGTAATGGTGTATTGTTTAACAGTACAGGAATATATAACGTTACTTTGTATGCAATCACCGTTTAATGGGCATTCTTTAGATTTTTGGCAGTTGCAGTTATTAGTGGGGTGTATGGTAGGTGCTGTTTGTTGGGCAGATTATATTTTTTTGTTGTTAAATGTGATGATGGTTTGTGCTGTATTTGTGTAGTAAGAAATTTTAATAGAGTTCTTATTTAAAATAGTGCTGTATTTATGTGGGTGCTTGAACGAGTTATCTAAAATTTTGAAAAATTCCTTAGCTATATAAGTTTTTACATTGCAATTATAGGGTGGGTTAAACCAAATATTATTCTTTCTTCTAATTTTTTAATTTTTATTTTCACTGTGTTCTTGAGGGTTAGCCATTCTAACTATATTAATAGTTTTAGTGGGTCTATTTACATATTTCTTGGGTTTCCTTGGTATCGTGGTACTAGTTCGTTGTCTATCCTGTGTAGCCATTTTGTAGGTAATAACATTTAAAGGTTTATTCTCCTGGAGAGGGGGATTATTTTCATATTTAATTTTATCAGTGTATCCCGTGTTAAGGAGTGCGTTATTATAAAAACTAGAATTTTGTTCGAAGATGGGTTTATTAGCTGAAAGTCTTGAAATTCTATTTGAAATTGAAGGGACTATGAATTAATGATGGATTTATGGTGGTTAGAATGCTTATGTACGTAAAATAGGGTTAGATTAGGTTTGTGGTAAGGGCTAAATGATTCGGAGTTAAGGTCTAGTGTTAGGTCAAGGAAATCAGATATTCTTTTCTCGGGTTCTATAGTTATGGTCAATCCGAAGTTTTTAAAGAAATTGTGTAGGTTTTTTTGGTGTTGATTTATTGTCTGGATCTCTCCCTAGAAATAAATAGCGCATCGTCTCGTTAAAGTCCACCGTGTAAGTGTCCGAATTCAAGCTTTAATTGTCTCAATATAATCCTACTAGGTCAGTAACCTGGGCAGAGTCTGAGGCTCCCATGGTGATATCAACATTGTTGGGGCTATCCTACCTAGTCTAAATAACACGGAGTTTATGCTACTTAAACACACACACACACACACAAATAAATATGTGTGTGTATTCAGACAGCATAATTTCCGTGTTTTTTAATAACATTTACCTCGTCATATTATCTAGCGATTTGTTTATGTGTTTAGTAATGTAACTATAAATCCCTCCAAATATGAACAGTGTGTATTTCCTAGTATCCAATGTCTATATATATATATATATATATATATATTCAGACTCTATAACGCAAATTATCTTTGTATTTCGTAATCTTACTATAAATCTGTGTAAATGTGATTATGTTATGTCTCTATCTTCGAAGCGAGAACATAGAGCTTCGAATAATTTTACCTGTCTAATCCCAGCTAAACACTTCAATAATAACTTATGATAAACATATCACCTAAAGAGTCTAACTTACAAATACGCCAAACAATGCATCATCTGGCCAGTACATAGAGTCAACTCTCAAACATTGTATCCAACGTTTTCAGAATGGTTCACATATCCGAAAATATGATTACAATAACGTTTTTTTTAATATTTCTATGACAATTGTAATCCTCTATTTTTGTTTGTTCTGTTTTTTTCTGTTTGAATTATAATAATAAAACACATACATATATGCAGAAAACGGATATATATATATATATATATATATAATATATATATATATGTGATTTTATGAAGGCTTACCAAAGCATTCCTTTCAAGACACCAATGATCACCATTAAAGATATTTTTTTCTTACAAATACTATTTATTCAAATTAAATTAATTAATTTAATTTGAATAAATAGTATTTGTAAGAAAAAAATATCTTTAATGGTGATCATTGGTGTCTTGAAAGGAATGCTTTGGTAAGCCTTCATAAAATCACATATAAATGCTCTGTACTCTGTAATCGAGTATCATCGAGCTTGTTTTTTATTGGAACAACCCCGGTCTTCACTGAATGATCTATTTTACAAGTGAAAAATCTAAATCTATATATATATATATATATATATATATATATATATATATATATATATATATATATATATATCCGAGAAGATAGTATACAAAATTATTATAAATGGGATTTATTAATTCCGTATGATGTTTTCATATATTATTAACTTTCTCAGTGTAAAGGTATGCGTTATCATTCGAGATAAAATTACAAATGAATAAGGAAGAATAATGGGCAGAAGAAATAAAAACAAAAAAGAAATACGAAGATCAAAAACGCGGTAGAGACAGTGAGTAATTGAGTTCTGATGATCTAATGAAACGGAGATAAAATGTAGGCTTATATTAATCATTTTAAATTTGTTTGTGAGAACGTTTCTATAAAAATAGAGGGACAGTTTATTAGACGGAAGTGTAAAAACTCAGAACCTAAATAAAATTAGGGGAAGGTGTTCGCTTATAGGCACGGAGAAGTCAGATATAATGACTATATAAAAGGGGGATGCAAACTAATATTTATAGTTTAGTGGTTTGAGAATATTTGGGAATATTTGGAGTTTTTAGAAAAAAATAGATATGTACTAGAAGAATAGAAGTTCTTCGACTGGTTCATTCTATGTTAATATCAATACTTTATTTGCTGTATTTATTTTTTTACATGGATGTTAAATGGATAATTTTGTTAAATGTATAATCTAGTCATTAATAAATTGTTAAAATTCAAAATGGTAGGTCAGAATTCAGAAATTCATAAATATTATGTTATGAAAATATTATGCTTCTTGCAGTCGCATATTATTAGCTAATATATATATATATATATATATATATATATATATATATATATATATATATATAATGAAAGTGTTTTCTAATTAACAACCGATTGTGACAATTTCTATTTAACATATGATACCCTTACATGACAACAGAACACATACTACACTACCTATTCAAAGGAGGAGTAATAAATGGGAACATAACAGATACTACATGACACCCCTCAAAACGAGAAGGTAATCCTTGGGAGTATGGCATTATGACCACAAGAACAAATCCAACACTACCCCCTGAATAAAGCATTTAAATATATTATAATGGTACATACAATTAATGAAGTAATAATATAGTGTCAAAAGGACACATACCAAATTTAAACTAGTAGCAGATTAACTAATTATGGTTTCAGTTACCGTTATCAATATATATATATAGAAGTACGGCTAGAATCCCGGACAAACCGGTTCCCGTACGATCGTCGGTTCAGCGAGATCCAGCCTGATTAGTACTAAATCGGTGACCATTCGAGAAGAACGGGCACTGTGTGTATAGAAAACTCTCTTCAAATTCAAATTAGTCTACAAATCAATCGTATATAAAAACATGTTTTACGATTTCGGCATAAAATGACGAAACAATGGTTGATGTGCCATAAAACCCAACAGCAACAACCACACATTATATATAAATCTCTTCTGGTTCATCGATTCTTATCAATTTGGTCTGCCTGCAAACTGTCTGGTGAATTGGAATGTATTAAATCTATATTCTTATTAATAATGACTAGCCGGAAGAAGTTTTATCAGCGAGTTTTAAAAAGGAAATAAATAAATTCATTAGTGGATTCATCAAAATGTCCTGTTTATCTTAAAGTATCCTAGATCGGTAATCCCAGTCTCTGATTTTCTTATCAAATTACCTAACCAGTAACACGATGTTTTCCAGCTGCGAATTTACAATTAGGCTTTAAATGTAGACTTACATCTCTGTAAATGGCTAGGTCTGTTCGTCCGTCAGTCGGTCGGTTTCACTTAAACCTGCTCTTACATTTGCCTTTAACCGCGGCTTTTAAATCTAAAGGAGCGGTTAAGCTGCTGCTGATATTTTTGTGTTTTCCGTTTTCGTAACTTATTACAAACGAGAACGACACAATTTAGTTATCTTGCTTTAGTTTATGGAAGGGATTATTATGTTCAGCGATTTAAAAAATACTTCGAATATATATATATATATATATATATATATATATATATATATATAACATTCAATGAATTAAAACATTACAATTGTTCCAAGAATTAGAACATCAAGTCCAGTATGGCGTACGATCGTTTCCAAAACATTTTGGAAATACTTTATTTTAT
>OY744522.1:90982130-90984630 GCA_963556195.1 Sepiola atlantica | reverse complement strand
GCCTCTATTGTGCAAAATTAATAATGATCGGTAAATTAGTTTATAGATGAATAGATAAACATATACACACACCAAACTTTTCATGAATAGAAAGTAATCTTGAAAATTGGACCGCATTTGAATGGTTAGAAAGTTATTAAAACTATTTGTAGACTAGCGAGGTTGTACGATGTTGTCCGGGCACAGGATTAGACAATAGAAGAGGGAAAAACGTCTTTATCTCTTTCTCTCGCGCTTTCTTTTTCTCTTGCTCCCTCACTCTCTCCCTCTCCCTCTCTCTTTTATTTTTCTTAGGCACGTTACGTTTTAAAGGCATCCCTCCCCCAACTATCTTTCTCTCATCCATGCACACAATTTGGTAACTGATTCAATATAATAGAAGGAAAAACAGTTTTAAAAAGTCAACTAATCAGCAGCCGCCTGTCGGTGAAGGTTAAAGTGTTCCTTTTCGAATATTTAGTAGTAAGAAAGAAATAATGTACTGTTTTCCTATGCACTAATTTTGTACTTGGTAGTATTTTAACAAATTCAGTCATATTAAATCAGCATATGTAATATTTATAAGTGCATCGTTGGTGGATTCAAAGATTTAGGCGGACACACATACGAAACAAATGCGACTGTTCACTACATAATAGGTTTACATGGATTCTAGGGGTCATGGACAACACAATAAAATAGTTAAAATGTGTGTGTAATATCCGTCTATTAGAACGTCTCTCTCTTTCTATCTTCCCTTATCCCCCATCTTTCTGACTCTAAATTACTATTTGACATCGAAAGTTGATGGAGAAAAAATTCGCTCTAAATATAGACACCTCTGACTAATTATGTTCCAACATACTCCCAAGAGAATAAATATTACAACAAAATGTATCCATATTATATCAAGGACAATGTTGAAAAAGAATATATTAGCTTTGTAGGTATGTCTTGTGTAATATCTGACTTTAAAGTGGACACACACAGACAACTGACCTTTATATACTAGATAATCGTGAACTTTAGTTTCTAATCGATAGTAAATAGGAGGAAACATTACTTAGATACATTTTAGAGAGTGGGTGTGTAAAATATTACTTGGCAGGGATATCTATTTTAGATTTAAGTATAGATAAGAGTTCCCAGATGCAACGGGTTAATAAGCATAATTGATGACGTGTGACCTTTAAGATCCGCTGGGAGCTTGTATGAGAAGAAAGTGACTGATTAGGTAGTTTAATCAAATGACACGTGGGAGATTTGAGACGAAGTTGCTGAAGAAGTATTACTGCTAAATAACATAATGTATGGTTCTGGTAGATTTGGGCGTTTCGACCCCCTCGTGTTCCCCATAAATATAGAAGCTACCCGGATCTCGGAACAACAGCTTAAACCCCTCCCTAACATGCTAAAGACTAAGAGTATATCCGTAGTCCATATCATGAATACTAAAGTTGATTCGCCCGAAGTTCCGCCTGTTGTTGTTTCGAACTCATCAGTCATGTCCCAGATTAGCCAGCACAACAGATCAGTTTCAGTCAGGCCCGCCCCCTCCCCCCCCAAAAAAACACGTAGTTCGATTGCAATATTTCTCGGAGAAAAAATCAATTGTACTTTTGCCAGGTTCTGAAAATATTGATAAAAAGCTATAAATATTACCTCGAACGAAATAATAAAATAAATAAATGAATAAATACTAAGATAGACGCGTAGTTCAACACACACACATATACACATACTCCCCATATACACAATCGTACATATATATATGACTATATATATATGCATATATTATTTTTTTGTAGTCAGACCTTCAGTGTTTAAGTTCAATAGATATTGATTTATAATTCCAGAGCATTTCTAAATAGACAACAGAAATAGAAGATTTGAGCGACGATATCTTTATTTTGAAGTGGAGATTCATTTTAAACGGCCTAGATATGTAAAACTATACTTGAAAACATTGATTGTCTGAACAAATGACGAAACGGCCGTTAAAAATGAACCTCTTTACTGGAAAATAAATATATTGTCGCTGGAAGCTGTTTTTTATTGTCTATTTATAGCTATATATATGTATAAGTTAGCTATGTGTATATGTTTGTATATATCTATATATAATATTTCCCCATAAACTAATCAACCGATAATTATTAATTTTGGAACACAGCTGAAAGTTGTAAGTGTGGTAATGTGGAGTATATTTAGTTTATGTGGAAATAGGCCAAAGAGATCGTGAAAGACGTTCGTGAAAATTTAGACACCTGCATTTTATTAAAATTGTAATAGGTATTAACCTCAATTCAAAAATATTCTCTAATTTTCAGTTTTGGGAGCATTCTAAAGAATGTATGGGTATAATATAGGCACTACCTCCCATTCAAAAATTAAAATATTTCAGATTTGAATTAAATTTGATCCATAGTTATTAAACGCCAATTAAGCAAGATTCCCTGAATTTCAATTTATTCTTAAGACTCGTTAGTTTTAAACTTTGACTTTTATACATTTTCTAGAA
>OY744522.1:90974630-90977130 GCA_963556195.1 Sepiola atlantica | reverse complement strand
AAAATCCATGCAGTACTTTTTAACTAATAGCTAATATTTCTCTATAAATATGTCAATGTTTGTTTGTGTTATGAAAATCGATATGTTAACATTCAAATAATTTTCAATAGGAATTACATTTTTCAAGAAATCTAAATACACTATTGCGATTTTTCTTTCGATTCAATCTAAGGTCACTATGCTCAATTATCGGTTAGGTTAATGAAATAAAAACGGAAAAAAACGAAATTATTTTTTTTTGTTGCATAAAATTAAACAAAGAATATCTTATTGAAGTATGTATTTAAAATAATCTTAAATATTTATATATTTTATTAGTATTTTAAGGATTTAAATCTTAAGAAAAAAAATTCGTTAAAGTTATTTAGCGTTTTACGTTAAGAAAGGCAGCCGCAACAAATGTTTTAAGAACACCACCGTGCTGTCAGTATTTTTAATTACATGAAATCATATTGAAAATGTAATTTTAAAGTTTTATTTCAAGGCATAAAAATTGTAAACATTACGATATTTGAAATTATTTTTCCTAAGAATCCTTCCAACTAACAATTTATATTCATACTGTCAACGCCGAGTGAATACTGCTAGTACATATAAATATAATACGTACATATATATATACATATAAATATAATACGTATATATATATATATATATATATATATATATATATATATATACTGAAACAATGATTTAGTTAGTGGGCGTATACTTTGTAAATAAATACTCTGCAAACAATATATCTCATTCAACTGGTAGATGGTGTCCTGACAATTAAAATAACTCCGGGCCAATACATCTGGGAGCAGCGGTTATTAATTTGTAACTTATCCTTAAATACAACTTTAAAGAACTTTATAAACGTAAAAGAGACTGGTTATAACAATAATCTTTAAAATAACATCCATTTACTACACTTTTTTGCGTATTCCTTGTTTTACCGCAAATCAACAATTTGAGGAAAAGGGGGTATTTAATGATGAAACATAAAACCGATCAGAACGATTTATCCTATAGTCTTAATTGAACACGTTGATATATTTCGATGAGGAGAAATTGCGATCACGCCTTATTCAACGGTATTCGTGAGTAAATTATTACGATAGGTCTGCTAAAATATGAAACTCTGTCATAGGAGTGATAGTAGATTTTAAGAAATCGTTTGGTCCATTTTAGAGCATCTGTAATGTCTTGAAACTGTTCTATTTTTTAAAGTATTATTTAAATTTTTTTAACTGATTGATCATCGCTTATCATAGCCTGCGGCCATTCAAAGATAAGGGTTAATGAAATCGTCAGATGGGCGATGATAGCCTCCACAAGAAGACCTGAAATTATGGATGGGATGAGTAGAAGATTACTTAAGAGGAATTCAATTATCAAAGGGAACGGCACAACAAACATTTGTTCACATAAGACTTGCAGACGACCATGATGCAGTCGGTTCGAAAGCAGGCTTGTGGTATCTTGTTCACAGGAGGGGCGGTATAGGAAATAAAATGGAGATTTCTTTTGTTTTTATGGTAAGGAAACAGAAAGAAAAGTTATTCGATGTGGTTGATGGAAGATGCGTTCTTGCCGTGAATGTTTTACAACGAGAGGGTACTATATGCTGGAGCTCAGTTGAGAACCTACCATGAACGTTACGCTACGGTAAACACAGGTTCGCAACATCTCTTTTGTGTGAAAGAGATGGGTTAGGGGTGAGAAGAGAGCACCCCCACTAGATTGTGGAGTTGATTTTGTACTTTGTCAATACTGAAAAGAGTGGTTCGTGCATCAACTCCCCATACATGACAGCAGTACTCTATCTACAGACGTATCTGGCTCTTATACAGGTAAAGGTTTGGGTCGGGGTGAGGTACTTTCTGGAGCAATAGAAGGACGCAACAATTTTTCCAGCAACTTTAGCAACATATTTTATGTAAGTCTTCCATTTCAGGTTTTAGAGGCGTTAAACGTAACAAGAGACTTTCCCCACATTGAACCACGTACTTCAAGTTGGAAGTGAGAGAGAGAGAGAGAGAGAGAGAGTCAGAAGACATTGATCATCAATGCTCTTCAAAGTGGTTCCATAAATAATTGTGTCGTCTGTGTAGATGTCAACGAACGATCCCAGAATATAATTTGGAAGATCGTTTATGTAGATAATGAAGTGGGTTGGGCCCAACATGGATCATTGAGACACGCCAGCATTTTTGCTATGTCCTCAGGACTTTTGCCCGTCAACAATTATCTGTTATAGTCTTATTAGAGAGAAGGGAGTCGATGGCTGAGAGGACATTTCTAGATATTCCATAGCTAACAAGCTTATAGAGATAAGCTTTGTGTCAGACCCGATCGACGGCCTTCGATATATCAAGAGCTATCGTCCTAAAAAAACGAACCCCGTCGCTAGATTAACTGATCTTGTGCTATACCACAGTCAGCACGTCAGCTTTAGATTTTGCAAGACGAAATCCGTATTGTTTGTCATTAAGAAGATTGTTTTAGTTGAGAT
>OY744522.1:90937130-90969630 GCA_963556195.1 Sepiola atlantica | reverse complement strand
ATGGATAGACTGGAAACGATCGCAATAGATAGCTATCTATTACTAATAGAGATTTGGTATCTGTCTGTTTGAAACCGAAACTATACTATCATTCCTTTGAATGCTATCATTGTACTATCGTTTAATGCTTAATTCAGAAGGGGGTAGTATATGCTCTGTTATCATCATACTATCCTCCGAGGCATTACCTGCATTTGTTAGGAGGATTAGAGTAGTATATGTTCTGTGTCATGAGGCTATCATTCCAGGCATTAACTCCTCCTTTGGCGGGTAGTGTAGTATGTTTTGTGTCATAAAACTATCTTTCCAGACAGTACCTCCTCATCCTTTGGGGATAGTGTAGTATATGTTCGTTCATCAAGATACCCTCTTCCCATTCGTTATCTCTCCTTTGCAGAGTGTAGTATATGTTCTGTTATCATGATACCATTCTCATAGCCGACTGGGGGAGCATATATTTGCTAATATACTAAATGAATATACTAGGAGAAAGATTAGAGAGTGGATGTAATTGTAGAATAAGAATAATTGCCTTGTAATAAACCAATATTTTACAGTTACTTTTATTTACGGAGTAAAAGTAAATAATGATATTAACAATAAACAGAAAGTATATATAGGGGTCACAGAAAATAATTTCAAGTGTAGGTATAGTTATATCATAAGACGACATCCTGGAGTAAAAACAATATAAATATACCACATTGTCTAAATATATATGTTAAAAAATAATAACATAAGCACTAATATTGATTATAAATCTTAAAATTAAATTAAAATGGAATAATGAATGCTGTAAGCTATGTTTAGTAGAACAATGGCAAATCATAAGCTTGAAAAAGAAGCAAATTAATTCATTAAAACAACATTCATAGGTAAATGCAGATACGTAAATGCTGTGGCTTTTAAAGGGGCGAAAATAAATAAGACAAGAAGGAGCTAGTTTACAAGAGTAGGTATTTACAGAAAGTACAGAAATAATGTGTTGCCAGAGAATGCCTCTGTATCAGTCATATCGACTCACTCTGTTACCACCACCATTCATAGTGTCAGGAAGAGTCCATGTAGTGACCCAATCGGGTGGATCACTGTAACCAAAAACCTAATTCCATTTTTTATTTAAACTCCGATACAATAAATAAACAAGTCAGATGAACAATCTCACTTGTTTCCGAGCTTCAGGAAAAAAGTGAAGAATAACACATAATTGTACACCAGTGAACGTATGTTTCACCGCTAATACAATGCAACAGGAAAGACATACTTACACAGATTAATCTCGTTAGTACGTACACTATATATACATTTAAAAAAAAACGCGCGAAAAACGCAACCCGTGTATGAATACAGGTTATTCTTGTGGATTTATTTTTAGACTGATGACACTCAGCAACACCTAATGATCGATGATACCGTGAAACTGCAGTAATATTTAAAAGCTAAGTACATTGTATTATCTTGTTTGCGATTTTTGTTTTAATTTAAGATACTGTCCCCAATTGTTTTATATAATCATATTTAAGATTATAATTTAATTACGAAATTTAAAAAAACACTTCTACTCCGAACTCTCATCCAGAACATACAATTGCAATTTTGTTGTTGTTCGTTGTTTTTCTCATACCGTCCGGGAACGTCTTCAGGGAGTCAGGGAGATACTCTATCTGTCCTAACTTTCTGTGGGCATGATAGAAGCTGGTCATGCCCATATCCTCTCAAGGCCACCGACAGCACCTGGTGTACACAAATGGTCACCCATTTAGTACTGGTCAGGCTCATCGTAGCTTATTTTATTTTTATTTAAACCATCCCGCCACCCAAATATAACTTAAAAAATAATATTCATGAAATGTAATTTAATTAATCTGTATATTTATAAAGATGTGAGATTTCTCGAACTGATTTGATTATTAATAAGTGGTGATCAACTTCTAAATTGTAAGTTATAACGAAACCCTTCCCAGCTCGAAAACAACCCATGGCACTTTTATTTACGATATCCCCCACGGAAATATTTGTTTAAATTCTTATTTTAGAAAATATGTTAGAAAATCCTCATGTGCTAAATTATTGACAGTTTTGAAGCGACTTAGTTCTTTTCGCAATCCTAATATTTACACCTCAAAGATAACTTTTAAAGTTCTATTACAAAAATAATTTTATTACAAAATTTAATCTTCCATAAGTGAGTTATTCCAATAGTCTGATACTGCACTTGAACCTTATTTTAAAATGATTTTGGGTTAAACAAAATACTCCCAGGCAACGCCTGGTAGAGACAGTAAATGTATATACAAAGACAATGGTTTTAGACTTACTACCGAATAATAAGTCGGTATACATCCATCCCAAAAGTGTTTTTTTAGTAGAGCATGTATATCTATATGCTTTATTAGGCTTACATCGACAAGTAAAGATTTGAGCCAAAGTCGCACACCTCGACTTGTCGACGTAAACTGAATAAAACACACACACACACACACACACACACACACACACATATATATATATATATATATATATATATATATATATATATATATATATAATACATATTTACGGCGCTTCGTCCAGTTTCTATTACGAATGCACGTTACTAGATTTTGATTTGAACTATGTAGTTTTCCTTTTATAGTCTTTTTCAATTCGGAAATATTCTCTTTTATTTTGATTTTTAAATAGTTTCTTATTTATTATATTCATACAATAGTTTCTTATTTATTATATTCATACAATAGTTTGTGTAGGCTCTCTAAACTTGATAGCACGAGTCATTCTATAAATCTATACAGTTGTTTCCTGTTAGTTACATCTTAGACTATTTTTATTAACCGAATGAAGAATTTCCATTGTATGTCCTACTATAAATGATTTGTTTATAAATAAAATATTTTAAAAACAAATTAGAGATCATCTTAGAATGATGAAGCCACAGAGTGAATGGGGTATTTTGGTGAGAGTGTGTAACGCATCTCATAAATGACAGTTGACAAAACTAATAATGTGCCGCTGTTTCCTAGAATATATATTCCATAATTCATCATGATCGATTCGTTATTTTAAGAGGAATAGCACTGTACATAGAAATGTGTGTGTGTCTCTCTCTCTTATATATATATATATATATATATATATATATATATATATATATATATATATAATTAGAGTTCCTATCTGTTACTTTGTTTCCTCACGAACTCCTCCTTATGTGTTGGTGATACATCATCATAACTATGTATATTCGAAAACTGCATTAACCAAGGTACTTGGATAAGTATACTTCATTTTGATCAAAAGAAGTACACCATTACGGTGGGATCTTCGTTCCATATAATTCCTTATTCAATGCGGACTATTCCTGGTAGGAAATATATAAACAGTTTAAATATGAGAGATGATCTTCGCTGAAGGATTCTTATCTGTATTTCATAAATCATTACCAGGTGAAAGGAGACAAAGAAGAAAACTAGTTTTTCTCCATTTTCTTTATCTTCTTCTCTCGAATCTGATTAATTCGTCAACGCCAGCCACAGCCGGAATTTACTTAACGGAACGCAGTTTGTATTTATAGCTTTCGATTATACCCCTCAAATAAGTGATTGATTGACCGATGCCTCAACAAAAAATATGATGGATCGATTTCAATGCAAGATTAACCTGATAAGCACATGCATAATCTATGTCAGTTGATTCGGTTTCGGAAGTCCGTAAACGTCGCCGCAATCTACAAATGCATTTATTTTATGTTTTTGGTGTTGAGGAATAAACATGTAAGTTAATTTTGCATTCAATGCTATCAAGACAAAACTCCTTTCCTTTAACAATTATGAGAAACCTTTCCCACCACCGATTGTCATGGTTGGCAGCAACCTTCCCAAGACTCAAACGGACGAACCCCGAAGCATAAAATTCACAGGCAATATGAAATGGAATACATACATAGAAGAACGGCTCCCTCTAACTGGCTAGAAAACTTCTCATTCTGGCCGTATCTTATATCTCTATGTAGCTGTCATTAGCCAATGTATGAAGTATTGTTGGAACTGGTGCCTCTACCACTGGCCTCTGCCCATTGGACAAGGCTTCAAAAAAGAGTCCCTAACCTAATAGGTCCGGCATTTTCTAACAAGCCCCAGCTCCTGTTCCATTGCTGCAATGTTGCACCCCCGTGTTTGTTTTACAAGTACTTCCATGAAATATGTTCCGATGAACTTACTGCACTTTAACTTTTTCAACATAAAAACCTCCTACAAATCTGATTAGTAGCAAAATCCCACCTCTTTATATTAGAGGCCTCTAGATGTTGTAAAACTTTCTATTATAGCTTTTTCCTCGGGACGCTGACTTGGGGAATACCCTCCTTGTTTCGTTTCCCTGACTGGACAAATAATTCAGAAATTTAAATGTAATGTGAACAAACATCTTGCTGCACAACTCCTCACTTAGGATGCCGCCTATAAATCTGACTCATAATTACAGTAGCCCCTTGCGTCTCAGAGTTTATATGCCTTGTTTGGGGTGAATAAAACCAAAAAATCAGCGATAAGGAGTTCAAATCATATCGAATCAAATTTCTCGCCCTCTAGCTAAAGGTAAAATATATATATTTCTTTAATAAATAGTATGCATTATTACAAAATAGTATGTCATAAATGTTGTATTCTACTGAGTTATTATATATATATATATATATATATATATATATATATATATATATATATATATATATATATATATGGTACTAGTACAGTTTGTGAACCATGCTAAAACCGATCTTCGTCGGTATCTTCCGGCTGTTTACCTAAACCGTATGTAAAATTTTATGAAAATATATTTATATTCGACAAAGCAAATCAATGAAACCATTGTTAGAATTTATTTTTTATTACAAGAAAGTTAAGGTTTATTTAATAATTATTATTTTACTGTTTCGATCTATTGTTTTTCTATTCTACTATACAGGTCCAGCTTTTGATCCAGATCGACTAGGTTAGTTAGTTTAGTGTGAAAAAAAACAAGTTTCTTACATTTTTCATTAGGGTTTACGAGAAAAAATGTTGTCCTTTTCCAAAATTTTGCAGTTTTTTGTTGACGTTATTGCAGACGAATTGTACGATTTACTCAATTGAAAATTGTCGCCTGCTGTCCCGCGCTTCGTCAGTTTCCGGCTGTTTAGGTAAAAAGCTGGCAGATGCCGACGAAAAGTCGCTGTTAGCATGAGTACAAACTGTACCAGTACTATATATATATACTAGAAAAAATCCGTCCAATACGGGTAAAATTAATTCCCCGAACAATAGTGTTTCTCCACTTTCATGTCCCCTTACGATCATTAACATTAAGAAGTAATGACACTAAACTTTATGTCTAGAATCTTTATTTCAATTTTAATCAATCTATTACAAGATTTAATTCTAGAAAATGTTTAAAATTTGATGTCTAGTGACTATAGATCAGATCTAATGCAAATCTGAAATGTGTACATTTTAAAACTGGAATGTCTGCCTATATTATCCTCGTAAAAACCCTTTAAGATAATTAGTATTTAAGATAATTAGTATGAAACTTAGTTACAGTTGCAAGTATAACATGCAATTAATCAATAAATATAATAGAACATCCTCATAATAATACGCTATGGAAATGTCATGTTCTTAAAAACGGGGTGGAGAGTGATAACTGATGGGATCGCCCGATCGCCATAGATACAATGAAAAAGAGTAATTAAACATTTTTAATCTGATTTCGCGGGTGTGTGGAACGTGAAACTTGAACTGACATACATTTCTTTGGCTGTCGGGTTAAGATTAAATTATCAAAGTGTAGTAATATCTCTTCTGTCAAAATGTGGTCCAATAATATTGTGGGGGTCTACGTTCGCGCTGGACGTCCATCAAAATGGAAATATGTCACAAACCTATACAGGGATTTTGGAGATAGACCCCCATAACCAGATATATTTTAAAACTACATTAACCAGAGTATTTAGATAAGTATGTTTGAACAAATGTGATACAATAATATTGTGGGGTCTGCATTCGTGCCAAACGCCTCTAGAATGGATATATTTCCAAGCATGGAAGACGTATACATCAGATTGAAGATAAAACTATGCAATTTTTAAAAATATTTATCAATTAATATTTTATACGTGATGTTTATTTTTATGCTTTTAAAAAATCGGAGGTATCTGAATTTTTACGAAAGACTTTCACCTCTTTTTACTTTCTTTGTGTAAAACGAAAGTAAAATAAATACATCAACCATTACCATCACTTACACTCAGCAGATGTGTTCCCAAATTCTACAATAATGGTTCAATCGTTTTGAAATGAATCCTGTACATACCCATATATAAGCGGATACACATATTTAACTTATATATATTTAGGCTGATAAAACTGTTTTATGTAGCTTACTTGCCACAAGTATATTTCAATTCTACTAAACACTGAAACAAAAATATTTATTATTTTATCTTATATATGTTACCATATTATGTGAACAACAGGTTTGATCCATTAAAGAGATCCTAGTTCAGATGATAATTGATCCAGCCACTATTCATACAATCGATTCGGATATTTTTTTCCTTCCGTCTCACTCTCATATATATATATATATATATATATATATATATATATATATATATATATATATATATATATATATATATATATATGTATGTATGTATCTGTGTGTGTGTTTCATGCCAAACATGCAATCGTCAGTATGGGAAGAGGCAATCCCTGCCGGTCACACGGTCCGATGCGCGTACCACTGCTCCAACACGCATTGTCTAGAAATGGGAAGTAAATTAAAATCTAAATAGCAAACACGGCGGCTATCCAGCAAGCAGTCGAGAAAGAACTCAATAGGCGTGGCTTAGAGTTATGCATTACGCAGAATGACGGCTTGTTGTCAACTTAACTTAAAGTACTCTATCTTGCGATATATAAATATATATATATATATATATATATATATATATATATATATATATAATATTGAAAAGGAAATGGTAGTTTGCTTGAAGCATTGCTAGTAAACAAGTAAATATCAAGGTGAGAATTCCGAGGCAGAAGCAATGCAATGTTGAAAAACCAGAAGGGGAAATAAGAATGAACAAAAATAAATGACATTTACTGTTTTGGTATTTAAACCGTGAAATATTAATAAATTGATTTTAGATTCCATTACTATTTTCTCTTCTACTTTATTTTTGTTGATCTGTTCCACCTTCCGGTACCTATATCACATTGCTCCTGCCTCAGATTACGAACTTACATGTCTATTTATCAGCAATGCTTTAAGCAAACTACAATTTCCTTTTATATATATATATATATATATATATATATATATATATATATATATATATATATATATATATATATATATATATATATATATGAGAGAGAGAGAGATTATATTGATATAAATTACATTTATATGGATCAAAATGATTTCACAAAGGGATCGAATTTCAATTACAAAGAAAAAGCTCAATATTTTGCAATAAATAGAGCTTTTACATATGTTTATTTCAAGATTTACTATTATATCATTTTGTAATAATTTTTATCCAAACTAAGTCATCGGGTTTACAATTAAAAAAATATTGTTTTTGGACTCTTTGGATTTCTTTACAACCATTGTTTAATCTTTTTGTTGGAGTTTGGCATTAATACACTTCAGATTCTGCTTCTTCCTTCATCTGGCGGACTTTTATGGCTACATCTTGCTATGAGGTTCTGAAAAAAAAAGATGTTTTTATAGTAAGCTACTTAGATTTTTTGTTTTGTTTACTATACAGATTATTTTAAACAACTTGATTATAATACAATGATATAATAATGTTTAAATATATGTTTAGAGGTCTGTCGCTCTATAATCGTTTCTATATTTATAGTGTAAAAGAACACTACATATGGATAATAGTCATTATAATAAAATATTGTATTATTGCTCTTGTTCTCTCTTACTATTTTAATTCTCCCTCCTCAAATAAATTTTTATTTTCTTTCTTCTTCTTCCAATGTTTTCATCTGATTCTTCTAAAAACATTTCCCCTTCCCTGTTCTATTAAATTAAATTTTCCAACCCACCTCTCTCTCTCTGAACTGCCTCTTACCCGTATACAACCCTCTCTCTTCTTTCGTGCCTTCCAAACACTCTAATCCCCTTCTTCATCTCAACATCTCACGTGTTCTTTTTCTTGTTGAAAAAGCTCAGCCTCTTTCATCGTCACCTCAAACGAACTCAAAGAGTCGACGATGTGCTTAACTTGAAAAGTAGCCCGAGTGACTTAATAGACGTACGCTAAACGCGTGAACCGCCGCGTGTTCACCCTCCTCCTCTCTCTCTCTCTCTCTCTCTTTCTCTCTAACTCACTCAGTTTCGCTTCCTTTTTATTATGATTATTGTTTATTATTACTCTTCTTATTCTTATTCTTATTCTCATCCCCATTCCTGCAGTTGACGTCCAAGGTCTTTTTGGACCGTGTCCAACAAACTTCAAAATCATCTAAAAGACTTTAGATTAGAAACGAAATCGTCGTGCCTAGGCGCTCGGCAACAGAGGGTAATCCGCCTTTAAATAAACTATATGGGTGCTTTGTTTGCGTTCATTCGTAAAGCAAGCAAGGACAAGATAGTCATCGTGTTTTCCTCTACCATTTCATCTTCGAGTATCCTTTTTTCTTTTCACCTAACTCGAGGCATAACATGGCACAAGACGTTCCTATAACTCTCGTCATCCACTTAGTTTGTACTTAAGCATCAAAGTGAGCTCACATATACCCGGTTCATATTAACGTAGCGAATACATAGAAATGCCACAAATAATTAAACATAATAAGTCACTTCAAATACTCTTATTGTAACGTGATTAATCGAGGTGATCAACAAAAAAACGATATAGTAAATAAAATGATAACCTGAGTAGAGATGGTATGTAGGTCGGTGTGTGCGTAGACGTCGCTTTTAGAATTCGACTATAACTGTTGCGATAATTTAAAGATAATGAAAAGGAGTTAAAGAGTATATATTCCATGTTTTTTATTTTGAAGTATGCCAATTTGAAGAATGTATTAAAAGCAATTGCAGAACTACGTCACCGATCGAGAAAGGAATGGGAAACAACATCAGATCAATACTTACGATCGAAGTTAACTGGCGTTCCACTTTTTGTTCTCCCTTTCTATTTAACACATCTCACAATTTAAAATAAATTAAAATGTGACATTCATTTTATTTCTTTTAAAAAAATTCTGCTGACAACTATTTGTAAAGTAAGAAGGAATATTTATTTTAAAAAGATTGTTACAAAAAAAAATCAGTTTAAACGTTTGTTTTATTAATTAAAACAATATTTACGTTACAAGTATTTTACGGTAAGAAAAAAGAAGAGATGGTATGTAAGCAACCGTGGAATTTCCACAGTGCCCCCTGCTAGTTTTTATTCTCTCGATCCCGACCTGAAGCATGTGGTTCAATAGGGAGTCATGCTTCGTTACTTTTAACACGTTTAAACCTATCTGCTCTATTTTCATTATCAACGCTCAGATACTCGTTTTGCAACAGTATAGATGAAAGGCTTTAAACTCGAATCCTCTCGGCTTGATAAGGTCTAAGGACTGAATTTCAACCCGAACCTAAAAGCGAAAGTCTTACAGCAAATCTGATACTTAGTTCGTTTGTAAAATCGTTGGATCATTCTACCCCTTCAGAAGGTACCTGCCCTATAAGGTAATCCCCTACCTTTATAAGAGTTAGATACGTTCCAAGAATGAGTACTGGTGCCGCTCACAGCACTATTTCCTGCCTTGACAGAGTACAAAACTGACTTCGTAACCTAATTGACGTGATCTCTTCTCTTCCTTACAGTCTCTTGCTCACAGAAGAGACGTTGCTTGTCTTTCTATACCCCATCCCCATCTTTATTTTTATGGTAGATGCTCGACTGAGCTACGATCTCGGGTTCCCCCATGTAAAACATTCAACACGAAGTATTCGTTTATGTATCACCACTGCGAATAACTTCCATTTGTTTAGCTGTGTTTCTAAATCTAAACAGAACTTAATGAACAGATCTTCTTGCCAAGAAATTCTCATCGGAAAACACACCCTACCACGAGACTGCTTCCCTGCTGACTACAATATACTGGTCATCAAGTCCAATGCAAGCAAATACTTAAGTAATCAAATCCTGGCCTTTTCACCCATTGTTTTCAATCCTCTCATAGTATTGTTTTGCACCCAACTGCAATATCATTAGCCCTTATCATAGAGTTGAAGTTGGGCCTTGATAAGCGATAACTCATTAGTACAAAACAATGGGATAGTTCGGTTCTATAATTTTGACAAACTGCAAACAAATGAATAACGCAAATAAACATTCCTAGCATGAATCCTTCCGGTGACGTGCATTCTTTGAGTCAATTTCTGAAGCTTTACTAACACAAATGTTACATGATGTCACCATAATATAGAAACACTTTGCTCTTTAATAAGTAAAACGAACTCGAAATTCAGCCTATTTGAAAACAACCGAAAACATACAAGCATGGTGAAACTTTTTCTCGTTACAGCTAAGAAGACTGAAGTTGTGGGAGTCGACAATTTTTTTCATTGTGTAGAGGTAAGCGTCTAGTTTAGTGTGACAATACAGTAATGTTGACACAACGGGTTTCATCAAATCAGTAAATATAAATAAGGTTGATTCTACTTAGTACTATAGTTGGTTGGTTGATTGTCGTGGTTTACGGCATATCAACCGCCGTTAAGCCATTTCATTACAAAACCGTGCATATGTTTTGTATACGATTGCTTTGTAGATTAATTAATTTTGTATGCGTATATTATGTAAAATATAGTATGTAAAAGATAGTTTCTATTCAATCCATAGATGAGCCCTTGTCAGGAACTGCCAAAACCGATCGGAGTGGACCTAGAAGTTACTAAACACTTCCAATGCTCCAAAATTATGGTGTCACCCAGGACGGTAAGGGAGTGATTGAGAAATTAATAGGGTAGGAAAATAGAGTAGGTGAAAAGATAAATAGGTCTGGGAAGTACAGATTTCATGTAGTGGGGTAGAAACAAAAACATTACCCAAGTGTGTCCAAGGAAGTTTGGTACCGTACCGACAACACATTATATTTACACTAGAGATGGAACCCTGACAGGTACTACGTATTCGGGTTAGAGTGGACATGGGAATAATGCTTACTAAGGAGTGACTTCACACTTCCAAAACTTGAATTCCGTTTAATTGTTATTGTGTGTTAACATAAAATAATACAAAAGGACTGATATGCCGTAAACAATACAAAACAAACAAATGACTCTTTTAAAATAAGCATTGTTTTTAGCATTAAATAAGGAAATGTGAAAATATGCCGTAAAAATATAAGCCATTATTATTTTTGTAACTACGAGTTTATATCCGCTTATTCAGCCGTGTTATTACAGTACCTGGGTATGCCAATTTATATCTTTACCTTGTTTCCACTCTTCTTGGCCTTTTATCTAAGATCAAAGTATAGTATCTGTTCCGATGGATACTACACCCTATAAACTGGTATTGTCTTGGCCTTCGGGGCTTGATTTACGCCGGTCTATGGGTCGGTCCTGTGCAGTTCTAGGAGGTCCACCCTCCCAGGCTTTGCCTCCCCTCTTTGGTGAGGAGTAAGTTTATTGCTGACTGCCTGAGGCGCCCCTACCGGGGAATGCCGACGGGGCTGCCCAGGCAATTTTTAATGGCCAGAGTGCTCACTTTCTCGGGCGCTGGCTTTTCAAACCCCACTTTCCCGACCCGACCTTGGGTCACACCTTGTGGGAGTGAGATAAAACTGGCCTTGTGCCTAACCTCCTGGCGAGGGGGTAAATAAATACTCTTTTATAGCTATTACTGACCGAACCGGTAATACCTGGTGTGGTATTTAGCACTGGCCGGGCTATGGCGACTTCCTCCAAATGAGCAAGTTTACAGGTAATATCAAATTCCCAAGCGGTCCCCAGTCGCATGTACATCCCGAAAATGGGAAGATGTAATACAGCGCCTAGCATTCCCAAGTGGTCACTCATCTGGTACTGGCCAGGCTATACGTCTCTTAACTCTGGTGATATAACGAAACCGGTGTATCACCGCGATTATGCCGTATATGGCGAATACAAAGAAATAATATTTGTGAAATTTCGTGGAAAAAATACGCTATTTAGTTACTTACGCTCTCAAGCAAATACTATGATGAATCTATTCATGTATTGCTTTGATTGGCCAAAATATTATAAATTATGTTTAACAAAAAAAAATCGCCTTGAACTAATGTTGAAAACACTTTATGCCTACATTCTTGCGAATATAAAACAAAAGGTTATTAAGTTCTTGAAAACAAATGATGTAATGTTTTTTTTAGTTTTATTATGTTATGTTTGTTTTTATTTATAAAACAGGTATCAAAAATCCTTTAGACTTGCGTAAAATTCGAACTCGGGTATTTACATATAAAAACAACTATTGCCTTAGTAATGTGCACTCTGCCTATTCCATTTTTTTGTCAACCAACTACGTGTTTCTATTTGTGCACGAACAAACTCACAAAACACCAGAACGTTTTAATAGTATATAGATATATGTAATACATATTTTCGCATGAACCTGTTTTGCTCCGCGTTAATTGGCTTGCTTACCTGAAGTCGGAAATCCCGAAAGAAATCTCACCGATCGATATGAATAAGCGCTCAATCATGATTTTTCGTTTCGATACTCGCTTCAAGGCAGGGAAAAGCAACATCGAGAAGAGAAAAACAAAAGCCTGTACCTAATTTGTTATCCACAGGTAAAACGTATTTACTTGCAAAAGAAATTACTTTCTTTTTTCTGTTACGGATGGAGATGTTTTAATTGTAAAGTAAAGTGAACTAAAATATTAAAAGGGTATAAAAATACATTCGTATGTAACAGAGCGAAAGAAATATTTTCTCATACTCTTGTTCGCTGGAAGGAAAGTACGAGAGGAAAAGAAAAAAAAACGAAAACTATAAGTTACTGTATTGATCTGAACTGGAACAAGGGTTAGTAGAAAAAAAGAATGAAGAAAGGGGGAACGGTTGGTTATTCAAAAAAAAGAAGCGAGATGGAATTTATACACGAATAACGACACGGAATAAAACAGGTAGGAATATGAAAAAGAGGCGTCATCAAATGGGGAATAATGAAGCAACCGAAAGAAAAAAAAAAGAGCGAGAGAAAAACACACATACATACATCAAGCCAGTCATTAACAAGAAGGACTATACTCGAGTTTCGCCCTCCTTGGTCTCTCCAGTATAATATATCCCCACCCAAAATTTGAAATCTGAGTGGGTCTGTATGCATCCCACTGAATAGCCGAGAAGAGAAGGACAGTTGAGTCTTGAATTTCCTGTTGATATTTCGTTTTGTGTGTTTGGACTGCATAATAATGCGTCTGCTCGTATATATATATATATATATATACAAAATTGAAGGGGCGCACCCCCTAAATGGTAAAGTTTACAAAAAGAGTAATGTGTCCATGTTATTCACCATGTTGCCGAGAATATACATTCCAAAATTTATAATTATCCATTCATTAGCGTAGGAGATTCCCCTGTACTAATATATATACGATGCCTGTCTAAAAACTATCCAACCTTAGGCCAGAAAAAATATTTTAAATACCTGACAGGGTTGGGTCCCTAATCTCTTTCGAAGTAGGCCCCTTGTGCTTGCCCGCCCCCCCCCCCCCCCGATCCATGCACTGCCGGAAGCACCCCTCGAAGTCTTCTTCTGGAATGGTGTTCATCTCTGCTGTTGCAGTCGGCATTATCTCTTTTTTCGCACCCTACCAACAACAGCTGCACCCCGAGCAGTTTGAAGCCTGCCAGAATGCTGGTCACTCTTCGCTGATGTGCGGCCATTTTTGAATATGTTGAACCACTCTTTAATTTGTGTTACACCCGTCGCATCTTCTCCAAACACCTGTTGAGTCTGACGCGACGGCGGAAATGAACACCATTCCAAGAAGACTTCCAGAGGTGTTTCCGGTAGTGGATGGATCGGTAGGCTAAATGTGTGAAAGCACTAGGATCTACTTTGAAGGAGATTAGGGTCTTAACCCTGTCATATATTTGAAATATATTTTCTGGTCTAAGGTCGGATACCTTTTAGACAGGCCTTCTATATATATATATAATATATATATATATATATATATATATATATATATATATATATATATATATATATATATTAATATTTTTAATTGTACAAAGATGTCAAAAGTTACACATCCGTGAAGATGTTTCTATCATTAGCTCTAAAAGGTTACGATCTCATCACGTTAACAAAACATGGCTGCTTTTTTTAGTGTTAGTGTTCATATTTAAATGATAGAAGAAAAATAAACACGATTTAAAACTGAAAGCATCACATGCTCAAATTTAAAATCATATATTAAACAGACCGTTACAGTATTTTCTGTTGAAGCCCACGCTTTAATATATATATATATATATATATATATATATATATATATATATATATATATATATATATATATATATTTTACTTCAACATATTTGCCACCCAAGAAATGCCGGATAAGCCCACTAGTATATGTATTGTTTATTTAGAAAGCATTCGTGAATTCAAGTATATTTCGTTGAATATGAAAGACATTCTCTTACTAAAATATATTTTAATTATCCGAAAGTCAGAGTGTAAGGTAGATAAAACATTTCCAAATATATAGAAAGAAGAATACCCGCCCCAGGACAGGTAAAATAAATTCCCCCGAACCAAACAGCCTCACGCCATTTTATGTCTCCTTACGAAGAACAAAATCAAGATATAACGTTTCTAATCCTTATGTCTAGAATTCTTATTCCAATTTTGATCAAAATCCATTACAAAATGTCTTAATAAGAAATTGAAATTTGGAGAATCATGCTTAGTTGATGTCTAATGACTATAGATCAAATTTAATGCAAATCTAAATTATTTTAATGTTTAAATAGGATGTTGTATCTATATAAGAGCCCGGAAAAAAACTTTAAAATACGCCTAAGAAACTGAAATTTTAGCTTGAACTTAAAATTCTAGACATTTTCTAGAATCAAAATCATGTAATACATTTTAATCAAAATTGGAATGAAGATTCTAGACATAAGGTTTAGTATCATTATATATTGATTTTAATATTCGTAAAGATACATTAAAGTCGTGACAGACTGTTTTTTTATTTACATAAAATTAATTTTTAACTATAATTTTTTAATTTTTAATATATATATATATATATATATATATATATATATATATATATATATATATATATATATATGAAATAGTAGCGTCCCGTTAGCGTAACCCAGTACTTTTTTCTTTTACTCTTTTTTATCTCGGTTATCAGTATCGTAAAATGTAAGCAAATGTATTAAATTCCTTTAAAAACGATATAATTTCTTCCACTCGTACTGGCATTTTTGTTAGCTTGGCCAGGTGGTAATCTCTGGGTTGATGCGCTCGTTATGTAAAGCCCCACTGATGAGTCGTGAAACTACGAAACATTTGTCTGTGAACGACTATATAAATATATCAATGATGTGTAATTAAATGCTTTTCATGAACTCATACGTTTAAGAATATTATAAACCAGCACATTCCCCAGTTGTCGGTAAAAGATAAACTACAATTAATGTTATTGTATACAATGAATCGCTTTCAAGATGTAGTGTTTCGACGTTACATAGTCGCCAGTTTTCTTTTCCGTGAAACAGACAAATGGGCAAAAAACTACGCATGCATATATATATATATATATATATATATAATATACATAGAGAGAGATATCCACATATAGACTGTTCCGTTGCATCACAGCTCTTCGGTGCGGCTAAACCAGCTAGTGCCTCAAGCCGGGATTGAAACTCAACCGTCGAGCTCACGGTCGGCGCCTTTACCCTTGCGTTAGCATGCAACACTGGCTGAATGTATGTGATATCTACAAGGTAAACATCGTCACGTACCGGGAGCTCGAATTAGTTTTATCCAATTAACTATCTACATGCAGACTGTTTCGCTGTATCACAGCTCTATTCGGCTTATACAAGTTCTAAATTTAGAATATGCAGATTTATTAAGTATCCCAAAGATGTAACCCCTATGAGGCTGTATATTAGTGATAAGACAATATCGCTGTCACTAGTAAGATGAAATACGAGAATGATTCTGTACTGTTAGCAGTGTGGGCTGTTTCTGTGGATGGTGTTTCTTGTGAATGGCCTATATATTGTTTTTTGGCGCTTGCATTATATTATTAATGTTAAATACATATAGATTGTAGTTGTTTTCTATGTGTACATGAATAAATCGTATATATATATATATATATATATATATATAATGTGTGTATATGTACATACGTATATGTCTGTATGTATGTATGTATGTATGTATGTGCGTAGGCGTGTGTAGAATTAACTGTAATTACATACGCTGTATATTTATATTAAAACAATAGCAGGTATAAATGCAAGTAATTTGAACTGAGATAGATTGAAGCAATAATGAATGGTTTTGATTACTAAAATATGGATGTTTGTATACATGTTAATCTATTTTGATTGCATGCATGTGGGTATTTGTATGCACATACACATATGTGTGCACGTGGTCTGTGTACGTATATATAATGACATTATATATTTATGTTATACGGGTATGACAGTATACTTGTATCTGTAATGGTGTATACATTTGGAATCGTATGGTTCAGGTATGTATGTATATATTGGTGAGCATAAGGGTGTGTGTATGTGTGTATGTGTGCATACGTGGGTGTGTATAATTGGACTGAAATATATATGTATGTATGGGTATAAGTACTTCGACTGATATTTTATATTGCAGCAAAAGGTGTATTTTCATGTCATTTTATTTTTATTTCGATTTTGATATTCATTTCTTGTGTACGTATACGTGGATGAATGCACATATTTATATGCCTGGGTGTGTACTTTATATATGGGTATGTATTTATGTGTGTATGTATATATATATATATATATATATATATATATATATATATATATATATGTATATATATATGCATGTATGTGGACTTGTGCGTGTGTATGTTTGTGTATGTGTACGTTGTGTGTGGGGGGTGTATATCTGACTATGAATATACACGTATACATTTGTGGGTAGTTTTTATATTTGCATAGTCTAGTTTATATATATTCAAGGTATGTGCTTGTATATATTAATTTGTGTGCACTTTGTATAAGTATAGGTGTGTATGTATGTATTTGTATTCGTATATATGTATAGGTATGAACTGTCGGCACCTGTGTATATGTGTGTATATGCGTATGTATGTATGTGTATATATATGTATATATATATATATATGTATATGTGTATGTGTATATATATATGTCAGTGTGTGCGTATGTATATATATACGCATATATGTACGTATTTTTAGGGACTATTTATACTAAAAGTGTATGTGTGTGTGTATGCGTGTATATCTATGTTACGAATATGCGCATGTATGATTTATATATGTATATGTATGTGTATATGTATATATATATATATATATATATGTGTGTGTGTATGTATATATGTGCATGTATATGTGTGTGTGCGTGTGTATATATATGTATATATATATGTGTGTATATATATGTGTGTTTATAGATATGCGTGTGTAGGTGTATATAGTTGTATATATGTGTATTTGTGTAGACGTATGAATTTCTGTATTGAATTTTTTTTTATACATCTAGAATATATTTATAAGCACGTATGTTTTTTGAATATATGCTTGATTGATAGTGGATCTGTGTGTGTGTGTATCCATGTTTAGATGTGTATGTATTTCAATGTTTATTTATTTGTATTTGCGTATCTATTAGAGTTTGTTTATATATATGTGATTCTTGATATATAGATAAGATATTAATACTGAAGTAAGTTTGTAAAACTTGGTAGGTTAAAGAGTTTAAAGAAACCCAGAAAGAAGTGGGCAATAAAATAAGGAAAGGAAAAGGTGATGGAGACGCCATAAAAAGTAATAAAAAGGACAACCACTGACTAAAAAGGTCAGCAAGTGGAATAGGTAATCCGATACTAATTCATAAGAAATAGAAAATGACTAAACTCCAAAAAGATTTATTTAGGAGAGAAAATTCTTCAAATCAATCCATTTCTCTTAAATTCTTGGTCTGATGAGGTTGACTTTCTTGGAAAAGTGCAACCGAAACAGGTATGCACATATGTAACCAATAATGTTTGTATAAATAAAAAGTTATACTTATAAACAGCTCTACTTGTTATTGAGCACTTTTTATAAACACTTGAGTTTCTACGGATTTACATTTTCAGAAACTAATACAATACGTGTACTATATATATATATATATATATATATATATATATATATATATATATATATATATATATATATATATACCCCGTCATTAATACAAGTTAATTGTATTTTTTTCAATAAAGAGACGTGAGGATGCGATTTCAGAGATTATAGCTATAATCTATAACCTGTACGTATTTTAAGCGATATAATATATATATATATATATATATATATATATATATATATATATATATATATATATATATATATATCTGTGTGTGTCGGTTTGTGATGGAGACAATAAAGAGAATAATACATCGAAGGAAAGAATGGTTGGATGAAGAATAGAAATAAAGAAATAAACTGAAGGCAAGTGAACAAGAAAAAATAGAATGATTTTAAAAGGAAAATTTAACCGTAAAAAAAGGAAAAATATAGTAGAAAAATCTAAACCTCAAATAATAATGGCGGACAAGTTGTGTAAGCTTATTGCGTGGATTCAAGGGAGATATTAAAAAAATTAGACCAACAAAAAATATAAATGTTAGGATTAATAAAAGGCCTGCAGCTCCGCAGTAAAATCGGAAACGATAATATGCGAAAGGGTTGAATGATAAAAAATCATGACAAAAAGAAACGAAATGAAACTAAATTCTTAAAAAAAATGTACGCATAAAAAGTGCGTGCACAATGAATCAAGCGCTTGAATGACACAAACATAATCAAAGAAGAAATAAAACGAGCCCTTTATTTATTTGTTTGTATAGAGTTCGACATTTTTGATGATCCAGTTAGACGTAGAAGAATTCATTTTTATTTTTGTATTTCTTGATTGTTTTGTTTTCAAATAATTCTCCTCCTATGTTTTATATATCCGTTTGTGTTTATTGTATATATTTGCTTATTGTGTTCAGGGGCGTGTTTTACCCTCTGTTAATGTGGTATAAAATGAATAAAAAAATCCTGAAATAATGATAGCTGAAAAAAGACACAAAAAAGAAAGAATAGATATGTTGCAGGTAAAAGAAGAAGAAATAGCGGAACGGATAAAACGAAACGGAAAACGAAACCTACACTGATATAATAGCAAATTTCTTTTCGTTGTTAAGGAATGATGGCATGTGCTGTTTGAAAAAAAAATACGGCTGGGAATTGAATGTAAACAAACGAACGTAGATTGGTTAAGACAGTGGCATAAAAAATGAAAAGAAATCGGACGCAAGTAAAATAATGAATTATATACGAATAATATAGACATAGGAAAAAAATCAAATGCGAAATAAAAGACGTCTTAAACGAGACAAGAAAAATAAGAAATAAGTTGTTTATAAAAAATGAAACATATTCAAAGATTAAAGACCTTAAATCGAAAAGGAAAGGATATTCTTTAATGTATGTGTGACTTCGAGTATATATATATATATAAGTTCGTCTATATGTACCTATGTATATTTAGCGTGTAGATGTATATAGATCTGTATATATGTGTATATATTGTATGTATTTATATATGTATATATATTGCAGATGTATAGATGTATATAGATATGTATATATGTGTATATATTGTATGTATGTATTTATATATGTATATATTTATTTTGCGTATGTGTATCTATATACACATGTATATATGTATGTGTGCATATATATGCATGCATATATATATATGTATGTTAATGCGTATAACACTTGAATATATATGTGTATATTTATGTATAACTATTTTAATATTTACATATATATCTATCTATATGCGTGCATGCATATGAGTGAAAATGTGCATATAAAGGTATGTATATGAGTGTGTGTATATATATATATATATATATATATATATTATAGACACGATAGTTATTCACGGACACGCCTTTCGCCGGTACTGCGGCTAACAGCGTCGCTGACTATGACAAGATTCGAAACCACAACCGTATAGTCCGTTTAGCCACGAATGATCTGTGTTTAAATTATCACTAATAAATGTTTTCGTTATTTGTTGGAATTGTTCGTGATAATAGCTGTGTTAAAGCTGATAGTGACGCGCTTCCTAAGCGCTTGAGAGGATTAACTCCCTTAAATAGATTATTTCGCTCCATATTTTTATTGTGATATATATATATATATATATATATATATATATATATATATATATATATATATATATATTAGAAATATATTAGAAATATCATTTCGTTCACCTAGCTATATAATCAGATGCTGAAAAGCAAACTCGGTAAGAAATCTTTAAATTTTATCGATGAATATTTTCTGGTAACCTACATGAAATATTTCATAACAATTATTTGAAACTGTGTTACAGTTGCTACGGTAATTTTTAAATGGTTATATAATTTATATGATAGTAATAAAGAGAAAAATAAAAGTACAAGAAAATTGGCAAATATTATTATCATAATAATAATAATAATAATAATAATAATAATAATAATAATAATAATAATAATAATAATAATAATAATAATAATAAAAACAAAAGTAATAGCAATGCTTTTGATAGAAATCGTAATAATTGAGTGATAGTTAAGGAAAAATGTTACTGGAAATAATGATGAATTGTTTTCAACAAAATAATTGTATCGTTAGAAGCATATGATACCGAGTTGAAACGTATTCTACTTAACACCCGAATAACCAAATATATAGGAAACATCGCGATAAAAAAATATGTAATCAGAAAACCAAATAAAAATAGTGAGGTGCTCTATCTGTTTTTTCCTATCTAAGTATGTTAGAGACGATAGTTGGATGGAAATCAAAAGATGGGCTTAAATATGTATATTTTCAGACGTCATGTGGGGTTTATGTTTGAGCAATAACCTAGAAATCTTAAAATTTGTAAATGTCAAAATGTCTATTAGAACCGTATCAGTAAAATATCCACACATTTTAGACAGTTTTACTGTTGAATAACTTATAATTAAAGTCTAATGCACTACAAAATCAATATAAAAGATAACAACAACATAAAGTGAATAAAAACTTTTAATAATTTTTTGTAAAAAAAATAAATCGAATACAAACTCAATAAAAAACAATGATCTATAGGAGTTGTGGCATAGTGTATAGTTCTCATATGTCAGTGTGTACGGTAGGAACAAAAAAGAAAACATGCCTCAAGTTAACAAAGTGACCACGTGATCGCGTTGATGATTTAGTACAGGTGGATTACTGTGGCAAGGTCGTCTTTTGCTTTTTGCCATTTTTAGAAGTGAATATCGCCTAAAAGTATTTTAAACAAAGGGAGTGACATTTCATAGGTGTATGGATAGGAATGGGAAGAAAAGATGTCAATTATTATAAAAAGTAACTTTTAATGTAAATCTTTGCATTTAACCTGAGTATTTTTTCTCACATAAAACAAAGTGTTCATGTAGCTTACATGCCATAAGTATATTTTTCTTCTTCTTCTACTACTACCACTACTACTACTTCTACTAAGCTCTAATCATGTACTTGTACTGTAAATATAAATACCGAAACAAAAACTATATATGCAATATATTATTTTATAATATATATATATATATATTAATATATATATATATATATATATATATATATATATATATATATATATATATATATATATATATATATATATATATATATATATGCTTATGAATGCAACTTCTCGTCCTTTAGGGAACTATTTTCTGTTGGAAATGCATAAAAAGGTTTATGATTTTTTTTTGCTTGAGGTTTTGTCTCCGGAAGTTATCTGATGATCTTCTGATGATCTGCATGAAGGAAACATCCTGGTAATTATATATTTATTCCTGGTTGTTTCTGCGCGAAACAATTGTCAATAATTACATTTATTCATTTATTTTTTCAATTCGGAAATTAAAAATATAAATAAAGACTTGGTCATTGGAATTTAAAATACCATTGTGTATTTATTTACTTTTTTGTTTCATTTCATTTCAATCGAAGTTCTCAGAAATAAAGGGGCTCCTCTCTGGGGCTAACACTTGATCTCTATATGAGATACATAGATATTCGAATATCCATTATAGTTCTCTTTACCTGTCAAACATTAGGTTAATAAAAAGGTTAAACACATTAATGTTCCTCTCCCCAATTAACCAGTAAACTCTGTTATAGTATATCTTTCTCCTGGTCTTACCGGATTCCAGAACAAGAATTTATCTAGTCTGGTGGAGTATCCAGCTTAGTGTTGTTACTTGAAGGAAACATTACTAGGAGAGGGTACACAATTTCTTGTATGAACCAGTTTCGCATCGGGCCGACGGACACGGATATTTACGGTACAGTAAAAAATATATCGATTTTTTTTACTCACAAATGACTTAGTTCCATTTCGTGTTTGTGTTGCTATTGTTTTTGTTTTGTTTGTGTCATCGATGTTTTTGTTTTGTTTGTGTCATCGATGTTTTTGTTTTGTTTGTGTCATCGATGTTTTTGTTTTGTTTGTGTCATCGAAGTTTTTGTTTTGTTTGTGTCATCGATGTTTTTGTTTTGTTTGTGTCATCAATGTTTTTGTTTTGTTTGTGTCATCAATGTTTTTGTTTTGTTGGTGTCATCGATGTTTTTGTTTGTGTCATCGATGTTTTTGTTTTGTTTGTGTCATCGATGTTTTTGTTTTGTTTGTGTCATCGATGTTTTTGTTTTGTTTGTGTCATCGAAGTTTTTGTTTTGTTTGTGTCATCGATGTTTTTGTTTTGTTTGTGTCATCGATGTTTTTGTTTTGTTTGTGTCATCAATGTTTTTGTTTTGTTTGTGTCATCGATGTTTTTGTTTTGTTGGTGTCATCGATGTTTTTGTTTTGTTGGTGTCATCGATGTTTTTGTTTTGTTTGTGTCATCAATGTTTTTGTTTTGTTTGTGTCATCGATGTTTTTGTTTTGTTGGTGTCATCGATGTTTTTGTTTTGTTGGTGTCATCGATGTTTTTGTTTTGTTTGTGTCATCGATGTTTTTGTTTTGTTGGTGTCATCGATGTTTTTGTTTTGTTTGTGTCATCGATGTTTTTGTTTTGTTGGTGTCATCGATGTTTTTGTTTTGTTTTTGTCATCGATGTTTTTGTTTTGTTGGTGTCATCGATGTTTTTGTTTTGTTGGTGTCATCGATGTTTTTGTTTTGTTGGTGTCATCGATGTTTTTGTTTTGTTTGTGTCATCGATGTTTTTGTTTTGTTGGTGTCATCGATGTCGCGTATTTCCATTGCTTTAGTCACAAGTTCTCATATATTTTGAATTATCTGCACAGAACTAACGGCACTCGCACACATGCGCCAAAATAATGCCATTACGTCGAAGGAGGAATTAGATATGTTTCTTCTTTAATAGAGTCTAGGATTCTGAGGACTTCGCAAAGGAAATGAGGGAGAGACAGAAAGACAGACAGACAGACAGACAAGCGGGCAGAGACCGTTGTTTAGGGCTGAATTTCGAAAATAGTTAAAAAGTGGGATCCATAAAGGGACGTGACACACTTATTATTTATTAATAATAAATAATTCGAATTTATCTTTTCGGATAAACAACATTTGTGTTATTATATTTCTAGGGATTTCGGCTTCCATACGTAAATAATGGTACTCAAAAAGTCGTTAGAATTAAAACCAAGCAGACAAAAGCAGTCTGTTATATATATATATATATATATATATATATATATATATATATATATATATATATATATATATATATATTACTAGCTGGCTTTGTCAGCTCGTTATCGCTTCACAACGTCGCTTCTTGAAGTCCTTTAAAATTGATTTCAAATAATAAGCATTTGATTCATAACTTTGTTGGAAACCGGAAAAATCGTTCTCACTTATTTAGATAGATAAACATTTTGGCAATTTCGATACACATTTATTTATCTTTTAAATATGACTGTAAAGAAAGGAAAATAAAAAAGAAATTCATCTTTTTCCGTGCAATTTCGAAATAGATAGTAACTTATTAAAAATAAAGTCGGTCCCGTCCCCAAAAAAGAAACATTTGAACGCAAAAGCTCAACATTTGTCCAGGAATGAAAACAATATTGTTGAAGAGAACTACTTGTTATATTCAAATCCAAAAAATAATTGAATTAAAAAAGACAATAACAAATAATTGTTAATTTCTGTTTTAAAACCGATATGTAAATTTGATAACATTGCACATTATATCGCAGAAACAAAAGCAGTATATGAACAACGATAGTGTGACTATTGTATAAAATTGAATAAACTTGAAATAGGAAGTTTTAACTTCATCGTTAGTGCGAGAAATCCCCCAAACTCTCGAATTTAATCATTATATATACTAGCAAAAATATGCGACCGGAGAGAGCATATGTTTGCTAGTTGTTTTATTTAATTGCTCAGTAAAATGTGTTTGTGTTTTTTTACAAAAAAAAGAAAGAAAATCACCCCATCCTTTATTTTAATGAATAAAACACGGAATAATAAACACATAGGTTTTTAACAAAATTTATCCTTTACGACGTAAAATGTAAAACTCACTTAAGGTCGTAAAAAGATAATAATATTTGAATTTTTTTTCAAATCAAAAACAAAAGGTGTACCTAAAATAAAATCAACAATTAAAAAAATAAAATATGGTGAACACGATTCTAAATTCAGTTATTTAATTGCTGAGAAAATGTGTTTTTTTTACAAAAAGAAAATAATTTTTTTCATATCAATTATTTTTAAAATTAACAATTTGATTCGATAAATCTGTGCTTTAAAATATAATATCAAAGTAAATATTCAATTTTGAGCGAATCGTACGACAAATCTCAGAAAATGTGTTGTTTACATGTTATTAATCAAATTATTCGCCCCTGTCTTGTGCCAATCTCTCTCTTTTCTCTTTCTCTTTCTCTCTCTCTTTCTTGAAATAGAACTTTCTGTGCGTTCGAAATACAACGTTATACTTAATAATGAGAGGGAAAGTAATCAAATGTTTGAGTGGACGCCGACTGTTCCATAATATGTCATTATAATCTAATTTAATTACGTAACTCAATTATATAGATTAAAAAAAAAATTTTTTTATTAAGATTATTATCATTGAGGAGTTTAAATACATTTGGAAATTTGAAAAAACAATCATGGGTGTATATTTGCGAATATAAATTATTAGAAGCTTTAAAACAAATTAATTATGTAAGGTTGAAAGATGCGTGATGCTTGGGGAAGTTTTAGAATGGGTATATATGGGATATATACGTAGATGTAAAAAGAGAGCGATGAAAACTAATGATATAATGTTGGCTTCAGACAGATAAGCAGATACATAATCTCCATTAATATATATATATAATATATATATATATATATATATATATATATATATATATATATATATATATATATATATATATATATATATATATATATATATGAAATATATAAAGACATTGAAGGGCCGTGATGTGATCACATTTCGAATCATAGTTTGAAACACCCAACCGTTTCTAACTTTACTGAAGAGCAGTGATACAGAAAAACATCTGCTTGAGGCAAACTGAATAAATTTGCTCACCACTTCTGGTTTGTGAAATTAGTGTTTCCCACTTACCGTAAAATCATATTTTTTCGTAAAAGAATAGAGCACTCAGATTGCCTTATAATCACGAATATATATAAGTTGACCCCAGAAAAATAGTTTGAAAAATGCGGTTACACTTTGCCATATTTGTATTCAGATAAGAATTTACGATTATGTAAGTTTTCTATGAAAATTAAATAATCAAAGACACATAAAACAGCTTTATCTGCTTTGCATCTGTCTCTTTTTTTACCGTTCGTCTTAAAAAAAGAACAACTTCACATCCGTTCTAATTGTTATGTTAAGTAAATTCAACCGGAAATGATTTAGTATACGTTATATACTAAAGCCGAGAACGACTAAAGTCTCGTCAGGCTAAAGGAAAAAAAAACACAATTTCGATTTCGATAGAATATTTGACCTGAGGCGACTTCAGCCGTTCTCTGTTTTCTAAACACATCTTTAGCAAGAGGTTTTGTGTAAATGAAAATGTGTAATAAGTAATATATATGTATATATATATATATTAACATAGATACTAATAAATGTATTAAAAAGGCTGAAAGCAATGCAGAGAGCCGGATTGATGAGTAGCTGGAAAGAACAAAAATAAACAATCGAATATGAAGTGTTAAACTATCTATTTATTCATTTATTTTTTAAAGCAAACTACCATTCTCTATGAAGATAGATACATATTATGTGTTTTACATCTTTTTTTCTGTTATTCATTTCCCTTTATCTCTTATGTTCATGACATCTGATGTAAACTGTTTACATTAAAAAATCTCACCCATTTCATTGAAAATAAAACGAAATATTTCAATCTCACGAGAAGTCATTCACTTTTTTATTGTGTCTATCTACTTGTGACATTTATGTTTAAGCACACACGCATGCATATATATATATATATATATATATATATATATATATATATATATATATATATATAATTAGCCGAGAAGTGAACAAAGAAACGTTCCTCTCAACCTGCATGTCTCTATCTCTCTCTTGTCTCTGTATATTCCAGTTTCCGTTTCTGTCTCGCTTCTCTCTCTCCTTCTCTTGTCATGACTATCGCTGCCTATCTCCGGTTCTCACATGTTTCCATCTCTCTTACTCCCCTATACCCTTCTTTCTCTCTCTCTCTCTCTCTCCTTCTCTCTCTCTCTCTCTCTCTGTAGATTTCAGCCTTCACGCCATCTGTCTCTTTCTATATATCTTGATATCTCTGTTATCAGCAACCGTGTCTTCCTCCAATTGCACATAAGTCTGCAGTTTCTCTCTCTCTCTCTCTCTTTCGCTCGCTCACACACACACACTTTTTTCTCACATGTCTCTCTGCATCAATTACAATTTTCTTTATTCTATCGCTAAGATAAAATAAGTCGTCGTGAAAGCACATGTAAAATACTGAAAAAAAACCTTCAATGTATTGATGACTCCAGTGTCATTTTAGAATATTAGAAGACTATATTTCTGTTTGTGACATTTTTCAAACTGTTTCATGATCTTCATTCTCTGTCGGTTTGTCTGTCTGCGTGTTGTGTGTGTGTATGTCTCTCGCTCTCTGTTTGGCTCCTCTTCTCCCCTTTATCCTTCTCTGACTCTTTTCCTTTTTTCCCTCTCACGCATACTTTCTTTCTGTGAAGTTCATGTCTTTCCAGACGCTGTTAAAGCTACAAGATATCGGAATTCTCTCTTCTTCGTAATGACATTATTTTGGCGCATGGGTGCGAGTGCCGGTGGTCGGTGTGAATGTCGTCGCGGAGGATTCTAAAAAAAAAGAAACAACAAAAATAAATAAAAACAGAAAGCTGAGAAGAGAACTAAAAACAACCAAAAAAGAGAGAGGACGAATAAACAGAGATAAGCTATGATAGGACAGGCTAAGGGGAGGGCAGGTGTAGAAAATGGAGGACATTTTGTGCAGGATGATGAAGGGCTTGTTCATTTATGGCGGGAAAACATACTCTGTTCAAAGAGGCGAATATTTGCAGAGAGGACAGTGGATGGGGTAGAGAGAGGAGATGAAAGATGTTGATGATGGTGCAAAAGGAAGTTTAGGGAGGAAGGAGCAAATGAGGGAGGGATGTGGGAACAAGCAGAAATAGGGGGAGAGCGGTAATTCAAAGCTTTTCAATAATTATATATATATTTCCTCCGCGGCGGCAGACGCGAGAGGAAACAGGCGGAGCGCGAAAACTGGAAGTAAAAAAAGAAATGTCCGTTAATTGCTGTCATCGCAATCGCTGTGGTCGCGGATAATGTAGAATCTTTCAGTTCTTGGTCAGTCTGTATGTAGATACTTCTCCTCCGAGAAATATCACACGACGCAACTACGGACTGGTTTAATATGCGCTGTCGACATTCTGATACGCAGTCATGAATATCGTCCGAGTACTCTCGATCTTCCAATCTGGATTGTAAAACTCTCCTCGAATGTGCAGTAATCTCTGCTTTCTTTTGACAATTTAAAGATATACTTATTTTGCTAGTTAGCCTTGTAGCCCCTTCTATTTTTATTAAGCTCTTGAAGAGCTTAACTTTTTGTTAGCCCGTTTAAAATCCAAGGGATTCAACGCTGGTGGTGGTGTCTCTTTCAGACGTGCTTTGTCTAATGACTGACAAATAAAGAAGGTAATTAAATCGCTTTTGTAGGTACTATTCCGGGTGATAGTACAGGAGAACGAACTAAGGGGTAACTCCTTGAGAGGATTCTTTATAAGCCTTCACTAAATGTCGGGATTTTCTCATGCTCGTCCCTTGATGTGTTTGCAGCGTGCGAGACTAGGCACGTAACTGCCATGATAATGCTCCGGCTTAAGATTCGATTACAGAGCACTCACTGAAATGAGAATTACACCACAGCCTTTGTACCTAGTCCCGCATTCACCTTGAACCGGCTTCTTTCGAAATAGTAAGTTTCTAGGCAATGCTCACAAGCGGATTCAAGTTGTATGTATATCCTAGTCAGGGTAGATGGCCACATAAGTGTTTGCAGTTATTTGCAGGTAGGCATCGCCGTCCTCTCACATATAGCGACTGGTATTCCCAAATAGTCACTTATCAGGTACTGACTTGAATCAACGACGCTTAACATCGGTGATCTAACGAGCACCGGTATGTCAACGTTATTATGTGGTGGCACTTCAAAAAGCATTGACTGAAATGCTTCAAAATGACCCTTTAACCTAGGGAACAATTCAAATACTTATCCATTACTTTTTACAAAGAACTAGTTGAAAATGCAAGGAATTTTATAGGGAACAATTGAAATACACGGAAATAATGCTATATAGGAAACTCATTTAAATACATGAAAATAACCCTTAAATCTTTCATAGGAACCATTTAAATACACGTATGAGTAACGATTTATAGGAACCCTATTTAAATACTTGGAAATAATAGCTACACTTTTTACAAGGAAGAAATGAAATACTGAGAAGTAACGCTTTAATCGAAGCTTATTTAAATGCTAGAAAATAACCTCTAAATATTTTATAGGGAGCAATAAGGAACGCAGAAACAACGTGGAGAAGACGCGTTATAGAGTATTTATTTAAATATTTGGGAATAATTCATAAACATTGTATAGAGAACAATCTAAATACGTGGAAATTAATAGTTATAGAGCACTCATTTAAATATTTAGAGTTTACCCTGAAATCTTTCATGTGAAACAATTAAATTACTTGGAAATAATCTTTTATGTGACAGTATATGAAATGTTTAGAAATTACTCCTTAATTTATTATAAGCTACTCATTTTAATCTTAGGAAATGACTTCTAAACGCTTTAAAATAGACTACTTGAAATGCATAACGGTTATCAGTATTGTAAACTATATGAATGAGTAGCATCATTAAAATACGATATAATCTCTCTCACTTCCACCAGCAGTTCCGTTAGCCCAATTAGGTGCCTACCACCTCGATCTAGGTTTCGAATCTAACTAAGTCTAGCAACACTGATGAATCGTAGAGACGATGAAACACGTGTTTGTGGATATATATTTAAAGAAACCTAAGAAAACACTTCACAATTTTTCTAAAATTCGGAAAATAGCGTATATGCATAACATCAAGTATAATATATATATATATATATATATATATATATATATATATATATATATATATATATATGTATATATATAAGAAAATGGTAGTTTGCTTGAAACATTGCATATATATATAAACACATAAATATATATATATAAACACATACATATATATAAAAACACACCACTATATATATATATATATATATATATATACAATAATATTTTTTTTTTAAAATAAATATTAAATATTTTAAATACCTAGAGACATCGATGTTTCATGCTAACGCAATCTTCAGTCTAGGAAACTAATTTTCAACGGTCGGTGGGCGCGAACCCCGAACACAAATCGCCACTGATTCGTAGTCGGTGATCTTAACCAAAGGGCCATCGCAAATTAATTAGTAAATGTAGAATAACTTTAACTGTAAATATCGACACGTGGTCGTCATTTACCAGGCAGCTCAGAGTGACCTTCGAACCGGTGTTCGGATCTCGCATATAGCTATTAGTACTGCTTGTTATCAAAGCTACTCGATAGTGCCCAGCCCTTGTGGGAAGGGGGGCTGATAAACAATAATATTTTTTTTTTTTTAAATAAATATTAAATATTTTAAATACCTAGAGACATCGATGTTTCATGCTAACGCAATCTTCAGTCTAGGAAACTAATTTTCAACGGTCGGTGGGCGCGAACCCCGAACACAAATCGCCACTGATTCGTAGTCGGTGATCTTAACCAAAGGGCCATCGCAAATTAATTAGTAAATGTAGAATAACTTTAACTGTAAATATCGACACGTGGTCGTCATTTACCAGGCAGCTCAGAGTGACCTTCGAACCGGTGTTCGGATCTCGCATATAGCTATTAGTACTGCTTGTTATCAAAGCTACTCGATAGTGCCCAGCCCTTGTGGGAAGGGGGGGCTGATAAACAATAATATTTTTTTTTTTAAATAAATATTAAATATTTTAAATACCTAGAGACATCGATGTTTCATGCTAACGCAATCTTCAGTCTAGGAAACTAATTTTCAACGGTCGGTGGGCGCGAACCCCGAACACAAATCGCCACTGATTCGTAGTCGGTGATCTTAACCAAAGGGCCATCGCAAATTAATTAGTAAATGTAGAATAACTTTAACTGTAAATATCGACACGTGGTCGTCATTTACCAGGCAGCTCAGAGTGACCTTCGAACCGGTGTTCGGATCTCGCATATAGCTATTAGTACTGCTTGTTATCAAAGCTACTCGATAGTGCCCAGCCCTTGTGGGAAGGGGGGCTGATAAACAATAATATTTTTTTTTTTAAAATAAATATTAAATATTTTAAATACCTAGAGACATCGATGTTTCATGCTAACGCAATCTTCAGTCTAGGAAACTAATTTTCAACGGTCGGTGGGCGCGAACCCCGAACACAAATCGCCACTGATTCGTAGTCGGTGATCTTAACCAAAGGGCCATCGCAAATTAATTAGTAAATGTAGAATAACTTTAACTGTAAATATCGACACGTGGTCGTCATTTACCAGGCAGCTCAGAGTGACCTTCGAACCGGTGTTCGGATCTCGCATATAGCTATTAGTACTGCTTGTTATCAAAGCTACTCGATAGTGCCCAGCCCTTGTGGGAAGGGGGGCTGATAAACAATAATATTTTTTTTTTTAAAATAAATATTAAATATTTTAAATACCTAGAGACATCGATGTTTCATGCTAACGCAATCTTCAGTCTAGGAAACTAATTTTCAACGGTCGGTGGGCGCGAACCCCGAACACAAATCGCCACTGATTCGTAGTCGGTGATCTTAACCAAAGGGCCATCGCAAATTAATTAGTAAATGTAGAATAACTTTAACTGTAAATATCGACACGTGGTCGTCATTTACCAGGCAGCTCAGAGTGACCTTCGAACCGGTGTTCGGATCTCGCATATAGCTATTAGTACTGCTTGTTATCAAAGCTACTCGATAGTGCCCAGCCCTTGTGGGAAGGGGGGGCTGATAAACAATAATATTTTTTTTTTTAAATAAATATTAAATATTTTAAATACCTAGAGACATCGATGTTTCATGCTAACGCAATCTTCAGTCTAGGAAACTAATTTTCAACGGTCGGTGGGCGCGAACCCCGAACACAAATCGCCACTGATTCGTAGTCGGTGATCTTAACCAAAGGGCCATCGCAAATTAATTAGTAAATGTAGAATAACTTTAACTGTAAATATCGACACGTGGTCGTCATTTACCAGGCAGCTCAGAGTGACCTTCGAACCGGTGTTCGGATCTCGCATATAGCTATTAGTACTGCTTGTTATCAAAGCTACTCGATAGTGCCCAGCCCTTGTGGGAAGGGGGGCTGATAAACAATAATATTTTTTTTTTTAAAATAAATATTAAATATTTTAAATACCTAGAGACATCGATGTTTCATGCTAACGCAATCTTCAGTCTAGGAAACTAATTTTCAACGGTCGGTGGGCGCGAA
>OY744522.1:90914630-90932130 GCA_963556195.1 Sepiola atlantica | reverse complement strand
ATAAATTTATATATATATACACATATATATGAATACATATATATAAACACATATATATATACACATATATATGAATACATATATATAAACACATATATATAAACACATATATATGAATACATATATATGTACACATATAGATATATGTATATATATACACACACATATATATGTACACATATAGATATATGTATATATATACGCACATTTATATATATATACACATACACATATATATATATATATATATACACACATATATATATATACACATACACATATATGTATACACATATATGTATATTTATGTATATATATACACATGCATATATATACACATATATGTATATATATATACACATGTATATATATATACACATATATGTATGTATATACACGTGTATATATCTACACATATATGTATATATATACACATGTATATATAATTAATCTAAAATTCGTTTATTTATATATAGTCTTTTATTTAAATAATGAAACATACACACCTTATAGAATGCAGACTATATCCCATGATATATTAATAAACAATCGGACAATGAACTTGAACTTTTCATACAAAACTCTATGTAACTATAGACTAGCGACTAATTGCAGCAATACAAATATATTCAATTACCACAAAATAATATGAAACAGCTTTTATAAATAGTAGATATATCAGCAAATTAACATATAATAATAATTATAATTATAATTATTATTATTATTATTATTATTATCATTATTATTAATAATAGAAAACAAAGCATAAGAAAAGTAAATACACAAATTCGCATAATATTCTTAAAGGTAATGGGTATTAATTTCCATAAAACAAAGCAATATAAATTATCAATATGGTAAAAGAAAGCAATAGAAAGAATGAAAAAAAGTTGAAAGAGAAAAGAGGAGAAAACTGAAAGAACGAACAAAGAATAAGAAAAAGGAAGAAAAGAAAAAAAAGAGTGATTGAAAGTAACACACAAACATCAGAGGAAAGAAGAAAGAAATGAAAAGAAGGATTAAACTTGTTGTTCTTACATGGATAACATGCATTCAATAATTAATAAAACTAATTAATAATGAAACCAATATTAGTGGTGCTAATGTCATCGATGTCAATAATAATTTCAACTTTTGTAATTGGAGAATAAAAAAGAATTCAACACTAATGAATAAATGATTAACAACTAATCGTATATACAAAGCAACAGTCAATAATATGAACAAAAGTAGACGTAGGGGTTACAGAAAATAATTTCGAGTGTAGGTATAATCACCAAATGATCATATTCATGAATGTAAGATGTTGCAATATCACCACGCTGTCTAAATATGTATACGAATTAAAAATAAAACTACCAGCCTAAATAGCAATTCCGTAATCTTAGAATTAATTCAGTTTTGCAATAAAAATAGTAACAACAGTAAAATAGCCTAAGATAAAAAAAATTAATTATAAATTTCAAAAACAAAATAAAGTTATAAAACAAAACAAGAAAAAATACTTGCCTAGATTAGATTAAATAAATTAATAATAATAATAATTTTCCTTTAACAATTAATATATAAAAATAAAAATATCAGCATGTTACAATGATAACAATCAATTTCTATTGATAAAAAATAATAAGCAGTCATATTTAAAAATGTCAATAAATAAATATATAAATTAAAATATAAATTAATACAAACCCATGATACCTTAGTAAAATGCTTTAAGTACATTTTATTAGTAATATATATATATATATATATATATATATATATATATATATATATATATATATATATATATATATCGCTGTCAGACCATTCCGCTGATAAAGGGTTTGTATCCAAAAGGTTTATACATCGATAGCAGCCGGCATGAATGGCTAATCATAATTGTATGATATTATAACTAATATATACATATGATTGATTCAGGTATTCTTTTGTTGTAATTCAAAATGGATTTCTAAACTAAAAATATTAATTTCTGCAAATTAAAAAATAACAAATGTAGCCCAATGGTAAACACACAAACATTACACTATCGATGTTAATATAATTGTCATATTGCTGACAGTCTTCTCTCCATTCATCAAATATGTATTTCCTGATTAAAAACTACTTAATATGAAAATGTGTTGAATAACTAGATATCAGATACATTTAAAAAAAAGTTTTCTTTCCTTTTTTAGTATTTTGATTTCGTTTTCATTTTTATGAAAAAAACTTATTCTAAGTGTCCTTTCATGACCACCACGTGTTTACACGGGTCCAGAAGCTTTACGTGAAATTCTTCGCTTGAATTGCGAAAGGAATTTCTCTTTTTCATTTTTAATATATATATTCTTCAACGTACACACGTCTTTCCAATTTTTATTATCGTTCATACATGTACACGAAGAACATGTATGAACGATAATAAAAATTGGAAAGACGTGTGTACGTTGAAGTGAAAAAAAAAATTGGAAAGACGTGTGTACGTTATAGTGAAAATTTGATATTTTCAGTCTGTAAAACTTATAGATATTAAAAGGTTAACACATGACTTGTGTGTGCTTAGTTTTAATATCTATTTTCTTCATTCCGTTTTCGTACATATGTGGAAATTGTTACGGGAACTTAGTGTCTATTATTATGTATTTTATATACTAATGTTTACTTTTGTTTTATATATCGTTAATTATTTGCACACTTAAAGCCAATAATTATTATTCTTAATTTATTTTCCTTAATCTGAACCTACATAGCAAAGTCAGTATTTGTTTATGTCTCGGCATTAACCCTTAAATTCTCGTTAGTTTGTTGAATAATTTAATTTTTTTAAGTCTATGATTTGATATTTTTCATCTAAGCATAATTTACAATTTCTACCCTTAATTTTGCAAGTTCGAGCTAATTTTATGATTTCCGAATTGATACTATAGCTGATTACTTTTTAATTTTTTCTCTCCATATATATATATATATATATATATATATATATATATATATATATATATAAATATATATATATATATATATATATATATATATATAAGACAGCGTAGTGCTATTTCCGTATTTTACACTCCTTAATTTTATAATATCGAAATTCATGAATATTCGCTATTTCTAATGGTAAGTCTAATTCAATTTTACTTTTACCCGAAAACCAAATGCATATTCAGTCAGCAGTACAAAATATATACACGTACATTTGGATTCGTTTACATAATTCCTAAAAGTTCATGGTTGAAGAGAAAAAAACGATAATATTAGTCTTTGCGATGTATTCATGACAATCGTTGTAGTAGTAGTAATTAAGTTGTGTGCGTGCATTTATTATAGGGTGTAAGCTTTTGTTGTCGAGCGGGAAGCAATTAAGCAGTTTTGGATGGTTGTCATAGCAACTAGTTTTATACGTACCTTTGTTAGTATGTAAGGGTTGATTGCCAATCGATTTACTCAACTGAGCGGAGTTTTTTTCGTATTGCGTCGCTTTGCTTAAGAACCAGGTGAAATAATACAAAAATAGAAATCTAAAAGACAATTGCCATAACAATTTTTCGAATTTCTTTATGGGAGATAAATCTAAACTTTTGATTTATTTTTCCACTTAAAAACAGCATATAATTTAATCAAGTGATTCTTCTCTCGTTAAATACAAACATTCGGGGCTATAGAACAATATGAAGTATTTTTCTGTCCTCACCCAGAAAAGCGGATGATTTTTATTTCTATTCCCAATCCTTTTTTGTGGAAGCTGGATTTTCTCCAAACATCAAAAACTGAACGTGCGTATAACTTTGCCCTCCTCGTCGGGAATCAAGTAATTAGGGGGCCCTTTCAGAATTAACCGGTGTCATCCAACACTACGTTCCGCATTGTAGCTATTCCTGGTGATATGTATCACCACACAGAGCCGACTCTATCGTAAATATTGTTACACTTTGATTAGAAACATGTACCAAAATACTTGAGCGGAATTTGAGGCCTAATTTTAGTATTTCTAGTTCCTCGTTTGTAAAGGTGTATGTGGATAAATTGATGATTGTGGGTGTTAAGTTGTCTAATGTGAGTTTGTTGTCCGGGGAAAGGTTTCTAAAAAATGATGAGTGTTGTTTGTTCCGTTAATTTGAAGAGTTATTGGAGGGTGATTGCTTTCTATATATTTTGTGTGCATTACAGAATTGTTTGTGTGCGTGTGTGTAGGGGTGTATGTATGTCACTCACCTTGTACAAGATTCAGAACTAACCGCCCGCACACATACACACACACACACACACTCAGATACACACACACACATGGTCACAACAGCCAATTCGGCGACAGGGCAATAAAGAATAATGCATTTTAAAAGAAAATCAAAACACTCAAGAAATAGAGATGACCGATAAAATAATGGTCAAAATCACACCTACTTAATTAACACACACGACTTTGACGAAGAGAAGCATGAAATAAATAAGAAAGTAAAAATAAAAAATATCAAAATATCGAAACACATACAAACACACCCGCTAACCTACACATGCGCAAGAACGCCAAACAATAACAAATTTCCTCAAATGAAACAACACATTTCTTCAAATGGATTTACATATCTGATGAGAACGAACCATCACTTGAAACGCGTTCTATAAAATTATAAAATAATGAAAGAACGAGATAATAATGAAAAATTGAAAATCACTTTTTACAAATGTTGGTAGCCTATATATATATATATATATATATATATATATATATATATATATACGTATTATTAAAAATAACCGACAATTTTTGTCTGGCTATTTTAGTGTTGATCCCTTCAATTTTCCGGATTAAAATCTTAATCTCGGAGGGAAATTGGCTGATGAAACTGCCATAGTGTACAGCCAATTTCCCTCCGAGATTAAGATTTTAATCCGGAAAATTGAAGGGATCAACACTAAAATAGCCAGACAAAAATTGTCGGTTATTTTTAATAATACGTGTCTTAAAGAAAAAATGCTGCCTCGATACACACACATATATATATATATATATATATATATATATATATATATATATATATGTATGTATGTATATGTATGTATATATGTATATATATGTATGTATATATGTATATATATGTATGTATATATGTATATATATGTATGTATATATGTATATATATGTATGTATATATGTATGTATATATATATATATATATATATATATGTATATATATGTATGTATATATATATATGTATATATATGTATGTATATATGTATATATATGTATGTATATATGTGTATATATGTATATATATGTATGTATATATGTATATGTATGTGTATATGTATGTATGTATATATATGTATATATGTATATATATATATGCATATATATATGTATGTATATGTATATATATAGGTATGTATATATGTATGTATATATATATAGGTATGTATATATGTATATATATGTATGTATATATATATGCATATGTATATATATAGGTATGTATATATATGTATGTATATATATATGTATATGTATATAGATGATAGCATTAGATTAATATATATTCTCGGCCATGTCTGCATTTGATTATATACTTAAAAACCTCGTATTCATTATTACTATATACGCCGTTTTTTTTTCTTTTTTGATGAGAAAATTGCAGATTATTTTGTTTTGTCGGATAATTTCTCTGCATAGTCTAATCCCATGCCCCTTTGTCTCTGTTTTAGCATATTTTGTTCATTTTGTTCGTATTTCTTTCCCTCTTTTCTTTTAGTCGCAGAACTCGTATTCTTATTTAACCTTACTGTCTATCTCGCTCGTCTGTTTCGCTACGGCACCTCTTGTTGAATAGCGGAGTGGTACGGAAAGCCGGAATGGTGCTGCGATGGTTTTTGCATGCTTGTGTTGTTGATTCCATCTAGAATCACTGTTGTTTCGCAAGTTTGTTATCTTATTCTCTTATGTAATGTGGGCAACGCGACGAGCACTAATGCTAGGTTTTACGGCATAACGAGTTTTTTCAGGTCATTTAATGCCGAATTTCAGCCACTTTGATCAAGGTTTTCGTGCTTCAATTTCTTAATATCTTCGAATATTTGTAGATTAATTTGTGTTTTGAGAAGATATTTTGTAAATCGTATGCAAACCATGGATTATCGTTCATGCATAGATAGAACCTAGACAGTTACACCCAATTCATGCCAGAGTGGATCTAGGAATAAAACAAATTCACATCCGAAAGCTTCAAAATTTGCATCATAGTATCGGATTCTAATTCCTTTTATACTTAGTACAGATTCAATTCAACCAAACGTGATACCATGGAATTACTATCTCCGAGTCAAAGTGGACTAGAAGTAAGACAATCAAATTGTGACTGTGCATTACTCGAAGCTCCTAAATTAAGGCTTCATCCCGAACTGAGTTGGTGTGAACTAAGTTTACGTTATTGATAAGATTGGGAAGTAAATCTGGGAGAATTGTGGAAACACATTGTGACCATAGATTGCTGATGCGGTTTAGATTCTTACTCGGAATCAAGAGCGCTCAGAGCTGGCGACCTTGTGCTAGACCGACGAAGTTTCCCACATGAAATTAAATCATATGATATTCACCTTTAAAATAGGATATGAACATAGAAGTAGTGGAGTACACTAGCGAAATAACATAGTGAACGCTCAAGTGATAACATTCCGGTGCATTTACTGGGGGAAAGAAATGCAAACCTTAGAATCGGTCATATTCTATCGAATGTACTTTTTTCACTCTAAAAATAAAACTTGTATTCCACGCTTTTTTTGATGCATTGTTGTTGTTTACAACTTTTGATGAAAATAAATGGCGATATTTTCTATTTTTTATGAGTCACCTCTGATTAAGGACAAAAGGCATTAGAGGATACGGATTAACGAAATGTAATGCTTATCAGTTGAGAGATAATTAATATTATAAGAGGATTGAAACTGATCCATGAAATGAGCTAGGTTTGATTACTTACAAGTATTCACTGACATTTGATTTGAAGAATACCATGTCGCAGTCTGCAGGGAAGCAGCTCCGTGGAAAATGGTTCAACAAACGGGAAACAATTGGAAAGAAATCTGTTCATAGAAGTTTCGCTTGGCCTAGGCGATAGAACGGGAAGTGTGGTAGAAAAAAGAATTCTTGATACGAATGTCTTACAAACAAGAACTAAAGATCGAGGATCAGTAGATAATCTTCTATTTTTTATAGGTATAGTTTTTATTAGAATTTTATATGCAGATATGTTTTACATGGAAAAAAGGAAGAAGGCGAAGCACCTAGAATGAGCGAATCGACACACCGATCTATAGGGACGGACCAGTCGTCAACTAGAAGTCGTCTGATACCCTCTTACCTCTCCTTCTGACTCGTCTTTTCTTGCATCACTTATTTCCCAACGAATCCATTCTATCTGATACAATAATTACTTATCCGAAAATCAAGTGTTCAATCGCTAACATATCATGGGTGCAATTAGTTATGTAAAACATAAAACATTCAGACCGACCTAGTTAGTCAATTCTTTATACATGCACATAATCATACACTCGCTATATCTGACACGTATTGAATAGAAAATAAGTTATATAAACTTACAGACGGAAACGCGTGTCATATCATAGACAGCGACCCGAAATATCACATTAAAATACCTTCAACAAGCTGTATGAATCTTTTAATGTCATGTTTTATTTTTGATAAATATTTAGGAACTTAATTTAAGCGTTTTTTTATTGATGTTTTCGGAAATTATCATTGTATTAGCAGGTCCCTGGAAATATCACAGTTGCTATGTTCCTCTTCTGTTTAAGTAAATTATAATACGATAATAATTATTTGGAAATGATACATATATATATGGTTTCGTAATATTATGAAATATCCTCTATTTCTTCTCCAAAAATATGTTCATTGATAGCTTAATATTGCATAGCCGTCGGGAATCTTCTGACGCCAATAAATAGATGGCTCACACGTCTCGAAGCAGAGGTCACCTGCCTCTATTTCTTGTTTTTACTTGTTTTCGTAACAGCCGTAGTCTTAGTTGTGGTTGTAGTTGCTATATAGTTGTTGTTTTCTTTTTCTTTTTCTTTGTAGCAGCCCACGTAACAGTTGTCTCGTTATGGTAATAACAACAGCATATATTCGACTTGGAGTTTATTATTTCTTTAAATTGCCCTTAGTATAATAAGTGTATTTTGCTTTACAAATATTCAGTAATATTACATTCTTAGTATTCCCCTTAAGTCCCTGTAGGAGGAGGAAAAGGATCTCCGAAACACACGTGTGTACTGCAAAAAAAAAGCCAAAATAGCGTACACTCCGCTTTTTAGCCACCTTTCACTCTCAACTTCCTGTTGTGTTACGTCACTTCCTTAAATATGTCAACTTAATTACAAACACTAATCGCTAAGCGGGCATTCCCCATTTACGTATCTCATTTTAAAGTGGGAATTTCGTTTCTACATAGCTAAGACATGTCAAATAGCATTTTGCTATATTAACATTCTTTAAAAAATAAAACCAATATGTCTTTTTATTTATTTCTTGAAATCTGTAAGAATTTAAATCTGTTTCGAAACTATAAATTATCACTTCTTACCGTATATTTCCAGCTTTATCTTTTTCAATAAATGAAATACACTTTTAATTTACATATTTTGTAACAATTCAAACATTTTACAACAAATAGTTAATTGTCAGCTAATTATTATTATACAGATTTTTTTTTATTATTAAAGTTATATAACCAATGGTTAAAATAATGTGTTAAACTAAGGATATTCATTTGACTTTAATGGCAATTTGTAATAGTAATTGACAAAAAAATGTTGTATTCAAATAAAATAATTTTATAAAATCGTTATATAAAAATCTCACATCTTCTCTATCTCTCTCTCTCTCTCATATATATATATATATATATATATATATATATATATATATATATATATATATATATATATATATAATCTGTAAAATCGGCGGTTTTTCGAGCCAAGTCTGTGATCGTGCGAAGTAGACCAACATCCATTAATGTGGACCCCGTCGTTGCTTGTAATTAACGCATAAGAAGATTATAATATATATGTAATGTATAAAAATCAATGTGAAAGTTATATATCTTTTAATATATCTTTTAATATATCTTTTATTTATTTTCTATTTTTTGACGTCTAGGAATATCTATTGTCCCTTATGTATACAAAAAATTAAAAAGTTTTTTTTTAAAGGGAGAATAAAATTTTCGGCCGCGATCCTTCGGCCTTCATCAGTGTAATGAGGGATTGTGTGTGTGTACGGTGGGAGGTGGGTGGTAGTAGAATAGGAAAAAAGGGGGTAGGCCAGTGAAATGGTGAAAATAAACAGGAGTTGCCTCTAATAGCTGAGAGGCAAGAGTCGAGTGGTCATAAACATGATTCAAATGTACCCGTATATAAATGAATTTACAGATAGATACACAAGTGAATGTGTGTTTGTAAATACCCACACACAGACACATCAGCACGTTCACCTACATATGTCAACTTACCTATACACGCACGCACACACAGACATGAATCGATATACACATGAAGCAGGGAGAAAGGAAGGGGGATAGGAGGGCAGGCCAATTGGATGGAGTCATTGAAAGTTCAGAGTGGGGTGGGTTTTTGTAGTACACTGGGAGTTTGTGAACTTAGAAAAATGAAAAATAAAAATACTGTGGAGATGGGTACATGCATATATCCACATACACACCTACACATGCATATACATATACACATGCACACGCACATACACCCCATATATACATATACATACATATATATTCATATATACATACATATACATGCATACACATACATACACATCCGTACCCACACATGCACGTACATTCATGTGGATAGAGAGGGGGGGCATAGGACGATACGTGTGTATAGGTATGTACATGCACAAACGTACACTCACGGGGGTATACGCATATATATATATATATATATATATATATATATATATATATGTATGTGTGTGGGGGAGGGAGGGGGATAAATAAATGAATGAAGACAATTTACTGGTGGACCTGGCTTGTATGAAAAAATAAAATTAAAAAAAACAACAAACTAAAAAGTGGATATTGGGACTTTTAAAGTGGGAAGATGTTAGCATCCCAACGTAACACACACTTGTTCTTCGCCTGTTGGAAAATGTTGTGGGTCAGTTCGTATGTTTGAGAAGTACCAGGTCTATATTTAGTTCTGATGTATGTGTGTTTAGTTTCAGAATGAGTTTTGTCTCATATGTTCGTCTGCGTTGTAGTATTTGAATTTGGAAGCTACGAGGATGCATTTCATGTCGTCTATGGAGTGGTTTGGGAGATTGAAATGCTCGGCTACTTAGTATCGTGTAGATTTGTCTCTAATCGTTTGGTTGTGGTTGTTGAGGCGTTTGCGGAAGTCCAGGCTTGTTTCCCCAACGTAGTTGCCTTTTGTGCATCTGCTGCAGTATATCAGGTAAACCACGTTGGGGCTATCGTAGGTGAGAGGGGGATTAAGCTGGATATTGGTGCCTGGAGCTGTGAATGTGTCGTAGGTGGTAATAGATTGGCATATTAATATATATAGATATGAGAGAGAAAGATGTAAGGCGTGACGATATACTTATGTGTTTGTACACTAATTGAACTTATATCTACACTAATTGACCGACCATTATGAATTCTGGAACACAGCTGCCAGGAGTTATGGTGAGTAATATAGGCTATATTTAGTTTGATTTAGTTCCATGCAAAACGAGAAAAGAGGAGTTTGAAGCTCTACGTCAAATTTCTGATCGTTCTGAAATTTTCGAAATCTAAAAGCGTGTATCAAAAATCAATTAATACATATTCCAGGAATTTCAGTTTTTAATGAGTACTTTAAAGTAGTTTAGGGACATTATATGGGCTCACCCTTCTACTTGAGATGTGTATTTCATTACATTAGTAGTAATCACATACTAATTAAGCAAGATTCCCTAAATTTTTATTTATTCTTAAAACCCTTAAGCTTAACCCTTAAAGTTTAAGCATTTCTATAATTAATTAATGTAATGAAGTTTTATAAAAATACGAATAATGGTTCTAGACATTAGGTTTAGCAGCATTATATCTTGCTTTTAATATTCGTAATGTCATAATGGCGCAAAACTTATGTTCCGAGAATTAATTTTAATTGTTCTGGGACAGGTATTTTTCTAATATATGTATGTATGTATATATATATATATATATATATATATATATATATATATATATATATATATATCACTTTATGCGTTTCTACCATCTCTTTCTTCTAAAGAACTGCGCATTTTGGATGAATTCAATGCTTGAAAAGGAAAAAAAAATATTCCGGTATACTGACATGGGCCAGAAATTTGATTAACATGCCGAAGAGGAACCAATTAGGAATCATTGCTATCGCCCCCACCAAAACCGCTCCCTTTTCTCTTTGACTCATTTGGGTAAAAAAAAGCAAGCATGAAAAATGAAAAGAAAAATAGAAATATCCTCCTTTCCCGCCTAAATGCGAAGGCCGGGAAGGTTAAATGGCCGCCATTGTTGATCGCTTCTTTCCTCATTTCTTTGTTCTTTGTTTTGTTTTGTATTTTCTTTTTTCAATTCATTTTGTATTGTCGGTCTTCAATCTGCGGAGAGTTCGACTGGATTCACCATTCCGACGGAAATGAAACATTGTCTGCTATTCAAGTGTTAATGCCATACCACAAGCACATGCACATACGTATACACACATACGCACTCTAATACACACATACGCACTCGTAGCGTTAATATGCTGCAAACATACACAAACACACATACATATATAGGCAGCATCCGTTCGTCTAGACATAGTTTGTTTAGTGATATGGACATTTTTTCCGACATATTTTGGTAGATATCCGTTCAAAATATCTTAACTCTTTGTTAGCCCACATCCTAACTTCGTAAAATCATCGTCGACAACAAACGGACAACTTATATATATATATATATATATATATATATATATATATATATATATATATATAATATTATTCACGAGAGTCTCGCTGTATCACATCTCTTCAGTGCGGCTAGACTAGCACTCGCCTCCAGTCGGGATCGAACCCAATTTGATAGTCGCCTATTCTAACCACTTGACTACGGAGCCGCCGCTGGCAAGTTATATATCAATGCTTTTTATATAAACATTATCAAGTACTAAAGAGTGTTCTATTTGTTTATTTACAAAGAGGTTATATATAAGTAGTAAGAGTATCCTTATTGTTTGTTTTAATACATTGAAGTTTCAAAATTATAATGGTTTAAAACCCAGTCAAAATGTAGTTCTCTGTCACAAATAAATATATCCACTTATTTAAATTCTAATTTTCGGCCCATTACAAAGCCCTTGTTAGGAAAATATTGTTTCTTTCTTTTTTACATGGCATGTTTTTACGTCTGCAGTCTTTTGTTCTTTTCAAAGATTCAGTGCATATCAAAGAATACACCACTGAATTGTACATAAACACCTGCATTTTAAAAAAGAACAGAAGTTTACGGCTAAGAAGCAACATGCTACGTAAAAAAGAAAAATAATAAATTGTGTGTATTTTCCTGAGGAGGCCTCTGTTATGGGTCTTTAATTAGAATTTAAATAAATGGATATTTTTATTTATTAAAAAATGTGCATTGTGACTGGTCTTAACACTAACCCTGACCAACATTTTAAGAGGTAGAACTCATTATTAAATGTGATTGTTGAATGTTTTTATACACTTTTCGTACAATTTCATAGAATTTTTGTTTCTGGTCTTATAATTTTGATCAAGTGTAAAATGCCTCATTTTATGAAAATGTAAATTTCTGAATGTTTGGAATGTAGCTTTTTGTTTCCATAACCTTTTAGATTGTAGTATTGGTAACCTTAAGGAAGAGAAGTTTAAAATCTATCCTTAAGAAGGTTTCTTTTAAAAGATTTTCAAGTGGTCTTAACATTTTGATCACGAGTGTATATATATATATATATATATATATATATATATATATATATATATATATATATATATATGGGAAGAGAAGGATGAAGGTAATCCGACGTGATGGTAAAATGAAAAAGGAAAACCAAAAACTGGATGTATTTTTATGTGTACATCAACGTTTCGTCTTTATTTATAAGACTTCATCAGGATGATGATATAGGGAAAAGATATCATGCAAGCACGGATACATGTAGGGTAGACATGTTGGGAAGAAAAATAAAATAAAATGAAAAATAATGGCAGCGTCTAGCTGGACGTCCGTACTTGTTAGAGAATGAAAAATGAGTGGGAGAAAAAAGGGGAAGGGTGGAGGGAGCAAGGACTACTGTGGCTGGCGATGAGAGAAAGAGGTGGGGGATGAGCAGGGGTAAAATGGATGGCAGAGAGAGATTGGAGGAAGAGGGGAGGGGGTGTTTGACCAGATGGCTGTGGTCGAGATTGAAGGGGAAGAGTGAGTTGGAATGTTTGTGTGTGTGGGGTGTATGCAGGGAAATGGGGATGGGTAGAGAGGGAGGGGGGGGGGGCTGTGATTTTGGTGGATGGGCGAAAGTTATAGTCTTAGAGAGCGTTTGAAGAAAATGAGGGAATTTAAGAAGAGGTATGGAGGAAAATGGATGAGAGGGGGAAGAGGGAGGATTTGTCGAGATAGGGTGTGAAATATTTGAAATATTTGGAAAATGATAGCAATGAGTGAGGGATTGGAGTGGGTGGGGGAGGGGGGTGATTGAAAGGGTGGGTGAGGAATATATTTGAAATATTTGGAAACTGAGAAAGTTTATTTGGACTGTAGTATTAAAAATGTGAGGGAAAAAAATGAAGAAAAATAAGAGAAGATTCAGGGAGAAAAGGGAAGGGTGTGGGTGAATGGAAGAGTGTCATAAGGTTAAAGATGAAAATAAAAGTTAGCCATGATCAGGCAAAAGACTTTGTTCTGTGAGGATGATCTTGCTTATTAAGGGTGATAGGTTAAAGAAACCATTACGCTGCTTGATAGTAGTGGAGGATGTGATGAGTGCAGTTTCCAATAATCTTCGCCGAGATTTGTTGTGGATGTGTTTAGTGATTTTGGCTTGTTCAAATTTGAATGCATGACCATATTCTAGAGCATGGGAGAAAAGTGCACTAAGAGGGTTGTTGTTTTTTATATCCCTTTTATGTTCATTTAATCGTTTCTTTAATTCACGTTGTGTTTCTCCCACGTAGAATATATATATATAATTACTCAACGACCCATGTTCTACGTGTCTGATACTAGCGAGATTCTAAACCGGAACCACGGTGGCTGCATTCCGCTGTCCTTACCACTGGGCCATGGAAACAAGCTAACGGAAAGGGAAAATATTTTCGCAGATAAATAATATATATGACTTTATTTCATAAGAAGAATATTCAAATATGCAGATTAAGAAACATCTGATATTTGACAATGTGCAAAGAACAAATAAATATTTAGTTTTTTATTTTGTTTTGTAAGCTTTATCAAGACATTGCAGGCCGACGGAACAATGGACAGTGTTGCCTCGGATGATACCTAGGGTGGTGAGTAGGATGATCCTAGTATCAAAATAATAAGCAGCGACTAAATTAATCAAATTTATAATATATATATATATATATATATATATATATATATATATATATATAACATGACATATAACTTATGTCTGGATATCCTTGTGTGGAATCCTTTCCCTGGTGATACCAGATCAGGCTGCCCTGTGGCTCCCTGAAACGAAATTCACCTACATTGACGTTTTTTTTTTTTTTTTTTTTTTGTAAAACTTAATTATGTTCTACAAAACCAAAACCAAAAACAACAGCCCCTCTCCCTTTCTCCCTCCCCTTTTTTATTTTATTTTTAGAACTTGAAGCATAAATCTTTTACTATAATGACCAGATTCGGCATTAAATAACCCAAAAAGGGTTGATATGCCGTAAAACAAAACTACCATACCAATCCTTTCCATTTGCCGAATACGGGTCTTTGTCTCAGTGATAAAAATTGCCGGATGAATCTACCATAGCTGTAAGTGTCCCAGGTACTCTCATGACCATTATGGGCCGTCTTCGGGGTAATCAGGGGAATAGCATTGTGTTCGTGCTAATATTAATAGGTAGACCATCGAAACAAAGTCCCTGATTAGGCAAATGGAAAGGATCAACACAAGCATATCCAGGTATAAGTTGTCTGTAATATTCAACAACGTTTGTATTACAGAGAAAATGCTGCCTATAGAAGTAAACTAATATAATAACTGTTAAAAATATATTGACTTACATGAGTGATTTTCCACTGAACGACTTGGGACAAAACGTTTTTTTTTTAAAGTACTTAAATGGAACGGATGTTAATGGTTGAGAAACTTCCGAGACTATATATATATATATATATATATATATATATATATATATATATATATATATATATATATATATATATAACAACCATTGTTAAGAATAACAGAATTCTCGGTTTGATTATACTTAATTTTTTACCATTACTTTTTTTTGTATATGAAAAAAATAAATCTGCTATATGAATCACTAGGACTTTCGATTCTTTGTTGAATCATCTTCAGGTGACAAAAAAATGAGCAAAAAAGCTGTAGAAAAGAAAATAATGTTAACAAACAGCCGTGAGCGCGCATGTGAAGTCAGTTAGATGTTAATAGAACAAAACAGTGCAATTCCAGAAGAATAGTTTACAATTTGAATTTTGCGACGACAGAATTAACGTTACAGGATGAATTGCATTACATGAAGCATTTTCAAATGTTGTTCCTGCGTTTATACGTCATGTTATTTATTGTCGCTTGCTGGGTTGAATAAAGAAAGCTTTGAGTATTTGTTTAATTTCTTTCAGAATATATTACTTTCTGTGTTATTAACTCATTTTTTTGTAATCAGGGAGGCAGTTATGCTTTTTTAAGATTACCAAATAATACATTTAATTTTTATTTATGAACTTCGTTTTAAAGTTAAACTATAATTATTACGGTATCATCTGGCCATTAAATAACATTTATTAATATAACAATAGACGTATTAGTTAGTGTAACTTTAAATAAACAAGAGAACAATTCATAAGTGAGAATATTTTTGTCGACATCGCAAGCGAATCGGCTTCTATACTAATTCATAAGAGTTTGCCATCGCAAGCTTCTCTATTCGTCCGAAAACGATAAGGGTCGTAACAGAAAACAAAATACACCCACACACCAACATGTTTTAGCTTGTTTAAACTTTATCAAAAGGAATCATGTATTTAACCCCAGACTTTGTTAATCACTACAGTAGATAAATAAAATTGTAAAATGCAGTCATATTTTAGGAAAAAAAATAGCAGCTGAAGTTGTAAAACTCCTTTTAGGTTGTGGAAAGGAAAAAAACACATTAAATGGCCCACCCAGATGATCTAGTTGGAAAATGTTGCAGTATGTGATAGTTTACCGGTGTCAGTGGCGTATCAAAATACATTAGGGAAACTTCCATGGACGTTGTAGACAGGATCCATGCAGTTATTCAATTCAAAGTGAAATGATGAAAAAACATTTCAATCAAAAAAGCTAGCCGAAAGAAAAGTAAACATTGAGATAAAAATAGAATACAAATAAAAGTGATCTGTAATAATAGAATTTGAAATCAAACAGTACAGTGAATTAAAATAGGCGGCAGCAAGGTGGGAGTGGTAGGAGGGAGTACATGGATATAGGTAAAAGGGTAGGGAGACGGCAAGAATAAACGTAGTTAGACGTCGAAAATAGATTTTAATTCCAGATAGGCAAAAGTGAACGCGTAAGTAGAACTGCAATGTGAAACTAGTGGGTGGGGGTAGACAGGTGAAGGTGTTGTGTTATGGGATTGGTTAGCAACAGAAGTTTTGTCTAAAGGGAGGAGGAGCGAATGTAGACGTGGAGACAAACTCAACAGGTTTTGAGTTAATATTTAATGAATTAATATTAGGATGAGCAATATTAGACTGGGTTCAGAGGTTAAGAAAAAAAGCTAAAGGCTACATTAAAATGAGAATAAAATTACAGTCAAAAATTTGAAATAAAAAAATATTGTCGAACATCTTAAAATATATGAAATGGAAGCAAAATATTATATCAATATTGGAAAGGAACAGTTAGAAAGAACAGGAAAGATAAAAAGTATTTAAAAATAGTTGCGGGTTGTTATTAGGCTCATGTTGATAAGGACATACATGTACAGGGATCGGGTTAAGACGATAAGAATTGTACTTAAATGGAACAGATTAGCTTTCAATTATATAAACTGAACTTAATTAGTGTGATTAGTTGAGAGGGGAGAAATAACGGAGAATAAAGCTATTAAAATGTGAGTTTTGGTTAGAAATATCAAAACTGCAATATCTGTAGATTATGCTTCCAGAGAAAAGATAGGAGGAGCAGTTAATAGTAAAGTAGATAGATTCCAAAAAGAACAATAAAAATTAAAAT
>OY744522.1:90857130-90909630 GCA_963556195.1 Sepiola atlantica | reverse complement strand
TATATATATATATATGAGAGAGGGAGAGATACTATAGACCCTCCGTCAAAATAGTAAAAAATTATGCATCGCCAGTGTTCGCACTCACTATTTATTGTGATATATTACTAATATATTCATATGAAATCATAGAATTAGGTCAGTAATTCCATTCTATTGATATAAATTATAATTTTGATTACCCAGAAAGAAAGAAAAAGAGTCACAGTTGATTTTTCTTATCATAGAGTAAATAATTTATTTTCTAATGAATTTAAAGCGGTGAGTTACTTTGATACGGTTGTTTGACTTACTATTTGATTTCACGCTTCCCCTCTCCACTTAAAAAGGATTTTTCCCACAGTTTAAAAAAAATTCAGGTGTTTTACTTGGTAAATTATGTGTGACTGAATAGAAGTACATATATTTATTTATACATAGATGAATACGCATTGGTCTTTATTATAGATTGCTAGATATACAATATACAAGTGATGAATCAAGTGAGTAAGGCAATAATGTATTCTGCTAATTTATGCTTTTATAAAAGAAGTGACCAAAAAAATGATAGAAATAATCAAAGGCAAAATAATATATCGGTTTTTCTTTTTTGTCAAAACTCTTCCGACTAACTATTACCACGCTTATGATGTCTATCATATAAATCTTCCACGATATATATATATATATATATATATATATATATATATATGTATATATATATATATATATATATATAATGTGTGTGTGCGTGCACGCGTGTTGAATCTGCATATTCCTACACGATTTGTTGATCGGAAATTACTGGTGTTGTACGCTGGGCGCCCGGAAATGAAAAAGATATTGCCGAATAATTACGGTCCACGCAACTTTAGTCGCTAAATTATGAATGTTGGCGGAACTATGTGGCGTTACGCACTGATTAACTGCAACCCCGTACGTAGGAAGGCCGTGTACCCAATGTATCACTTCGATGGCTCCGATGTTGAAAGTGTCCACTGACACTTGCGGCGCAAACCACAGATTGCCACAGTCGCCATTTCTCTGCCCGGGATAACCATTTTTTTGTGTCTTGACCCCGTTTATTCCCGCCAAGTATTCCTTGCAGACGCGTCTTTCACTCTCGTCTACACATAAAAATATCGACTTTTCATCTTTTCCTTGATATATTTTCATGTTTTATTTAAACATTACGTTTGTTTTTCTCTGTCTTCCATTATCTAAATACATCAATTTTTTTCTTCTATTTTGTATGTATTTTTCTGTTCCTTCTATTTCTTCTCCTGTTTTTTATTCAGTTTCCTCTTCTGTTTCTTCTCCTGTTTCCTCTTCTTCTGTTTCTTCTTCTTTTGTTTCTTCTTCTCTTTCTCTTTCTTCTTTTTCGTCTGTGTTCTTCAATGCTTTTCTGTTTTTTCTTCTTCTCTTTTTTCTTCTCTGATTTCTTCTCTTATTTCTTCTTCTATTCCTTCTTGTATTTCTGATTTTCTTTTACTGTTTCTTCTTCTATTGCTTTTTCTTCTTCTTATTCTTCAATTTAAGTTCTTATACAAGTTGTTACTAGGTACACACAGTAGAGTTTCCTGCTTTCTGTGTGACAGCAAGTCTACCCAGATTTGTAATACTCTCCGTTCTATTTTATTATTATTGGAACTCACTTGGTGTTTTTACGCTAGCCGTTTGCAAGTGTGATACAATAGACTACGGGGTGGGCGAACGGTGCTGGAAAAATGATTCACGCGTCAACCTCGGAAGAGATCAGAGGTGAACAGGTCACAGGCCGAGTTAAGCAAAGATTTAGTAAGTGATGAAATGAGCTTACGAGCGACGACACTAAACGTTTGAGGGTCCCTACCGGTATCACAAACAACCAGAGTACAACTATTTGAAACACAATGTATTTGAGTTTGTTTTTCTTGCGAGTTGCTATGTTTGTTTTTCTAAAATTGTAAGACCACATGCGTCCTTCGACAACCGCCAACCCTAGCGTTGTACGTGCCGTGGTTTTCTAGTGTTCATCGTCGTTCTAGCCGTGTCGTCTTATTCACTAGCGAATCGCCGAGGATACAGCAGTGGTTTAAAAGTTTAAGAAAACAAAGTACCTCAAATAACAAACAAACTCAGATACATTGTGTTTGAAACAGTTATACTCTGGTTGTGTGTGATACCGAAAGGTAACCCCAAACGTTAACGTCCAATTTTTGTTAGCTGAGATTAAATTGTCTGTCGAGACTATCAGTGATGTCGCTCGTCAGCTTATTTCATCACTTACTAAATCTTTGCTTAACTCTGCCTGTGACCTGTTCACCTTTGCTCTCTGCCGAGGTTGACTTCAAACTGAATGTTTTCTTCTCCGAGTCGCCAACTCGTCAACTGCCCGAAAACCAACTAACTGTCTCAGTTACTAATAAGCCCTCGCTTCTGAACAATAGAAACTGACCACTCCCACGCCACTTCTTGTTGATTAGCCATCCTATTTTCCGTCGTCTTTGTGTGAGTTGGTGAATCATTTACCCCCATTGTCTTTCCACATATCCTACCTCCGAGGGCTCCCCTCTCGTGAATCATTCTCCATCACCCTTCAGGGTTTCGCCCCCCTTGTAATCTATAGTATCACACTAGTAATTGCTCGTTAATAATCTATGGGTTTCCCTGGAATCATAGTGAAATATGTCTCCTCAGAATCACAATATTTTTTTTTACTTTTCAGTCGTGGTCTAGATTGTGTATCCTTCCTCGGACTTTTAATCTTCTCAGACACTTCACGAAAATGTTGCTTGGTGCCAACCGTTCAGGGTGGCATTTCTTTTATTTTGTTGTTTTGTTTGTATGGGGTTAACTATTATTTACTCATTAGGAGTTTTCAATCGAGTCATTACCAGTGATCGCTCGCTGGTAGCAACAGATTGTTCCCTGACATCTAAGTGACCATAAGTCTCCCTTAGATTTGCAGTACTCTCCGCTTCTTTCGGGATCCATTACAAATCATTTTACGTTCTAGTAACAACTGTTTAAGATAGATTTTTTGTTGAAAACTACCGCTAGTTTTCTCTGAAATTTGAATAGCAACAATGTTCCAGGCAATTCCAGTAATCTCCGTGCTCGTCTAATGGAAACCTGGATGGTACTTTCCCTTTCCCCGCAGTCTTTTCATATTTATTACATCTTCATGCGCATTTCTACGACACCAATTATTATTATTATTATTATTATTATTATTATTATTATTATTATTATTATTATTATTATTATTATTATTATTATTATTATTATTATTATTATTATTATTTACTCACTAGGAGTTATCACACTGGTCATCGTCAGTGATCGCCCATGCCAACAACTTGTGGTATTCCCTGGAGTCTGAGTGACAACAAGTCTCCTCAGACTTCCAGTATGCTCCACCTCTTTTCGTTCATCACCGCTGATGACATTGCGGTATCGCAACAGCCACTTACCACCGATTTCCCGCTGATAATGGCCATTGGTCCCCTCTGGGCCCGAGTGGCAACAAGCCTCCCCAAGGTTCCAGAGCTGTCCGCGCTCTTCCAGTGGAGGTCTGGTTTGCGCTTTCCCTCCTCGACCCTCTGTCCATAATTTTCGTGGTGTCAGCCTATGCTTGCGCCTCTCTCGTGCGGTTGTATTTTCCCCGGTTCTGTTTTCTTGTGCTTCCATGTGTTTGTTCTCCATTCGTTGCTTATGTGGGTTGGTTTCCGCATTCGAGGACATTTCTCAGGATTGTAACTGTTTTGATCATTACTGTCCTTTGTATGGTCTCAGTTATCCCTTTGATTCCTTTTTCTCCTAGTCTTTTCTCCATGTTTTTGGGGACTGTTCATAGTGCTCCTATGATTATTGGTGTTATACTGACTTTCTTCATGTTCCATATTCCTTTCAGTTCTCTGGCAAGTTCAGTATATTTGCTTCTTTTTTCCCTCTCTTTGATCTTCACTCTGTGGTCCGCTGGAACGGCAAAGTCTACGATTTTGCAGAATTTTTCTTTCTTGTTGATTATTATCATATCCGGTCTCCTTGCTGTTATGGGTTTGTCTGTTTGTACATTCATATCCCATAGGATTTTGTGTTTTTCGTTTTCTAGTACAGTTACTGGTTTGTGTTTGTACCGTTTTTTTGCATATTCGAAATTCAGTTGTTTGCACATTTCCCGGTGTACTTCTTTCCCCAAGCTGTTATATCTGTTCTTTTATTCCTTTTGGGCTAGCTTGCTGCATTCACTTATTATATGATTTATCGTTTCGTCTCTTTGTCCACACAATCGGCATTTACTGTTTTCCTAGGTTTTATCTATCTTTGCTTTAATAAAGTTTGTCCTAATCGCATTGTTCTGTGCGGCCATCAGCAGAGATTCCGTTTCTCTGTTCAAGTGTCCTTTTCTTAGCCATGCCCAGCTGTTTTCATTGGCTTCATCGCTTGTGAGTCTTATAAAGCGTCCATGTAGTTGTTTTTCTTCCCACTTTTCTTTTCTTGTCTTTTTGTTTCTGGTTTCAGTGCTTCCGGAGGTGTTTGTTGGGCTGGTGTCTCTTGCTGTGGTGATCAGTCTTTCCGTGTTCTGGGTTATATATTTCTCCAGCTCTTTTTTGGTGTCTTCCACACAGTCTTCTATACTTACCAGTGCTCTACCTGCTTCATTTCTTTTCGTGTAGAGTCTGTCCGTATCGTCTTTTGAGTGCAATGCATTGTGCATAGTCATTAGTTTTCTAGTCCTCTGGTCAAGGTGCCTGAGTTCTTCTTTGGTCCAGCCTATGAATGGTCCAGAGTATCTTATTAGTAATACAGCCCATGTGTTTATCCCTTTTACTAGGTTTCTGCTGTATAGTTTAGTTTCTAAGAGTTTCCTTGTTCTTCGTAGATATCCTTTTCCAATCTTCTCTTTCATTTCTGTATATTTGATTGTGTCTGCTTCCAGAACTCCCAGGTATTTATAACTATCTTGTTCTCCTAGCGCCCTCATCTGCTCTTGGTTGGGGAGTTCTATACCTTCTGTCGTCTCCAGTTTTCCTCTTTTAATCTCTAACAGTGCACATTTTTCTATTCCAAACTCCATTTGAATATGATGGTTATATTTATCAGCTTTTCCAGTTCTTTTTTGTTTTTTGCAAACAGTTTAAGGTCATCCATGTACATCAGGTGGTTTATTCTTTGTTTTGTATCCGTAAACCTGTATCCGGCATCACACTTTCTGAGTATGTAGTTGAGTAGCATCATGGCTATTATAAACAATAGTGGTGATAGAGAGTCTCCTTGGAAAATGCCTCTCTGTATTTTTATCTCAGATAGGTGTTGTCCTCGGGCTGTCAGTTTTAGTCTCCATGTTTCCATTGCTTTCTGGATGAGATTAATAATCCTGTCTGGTATTTTGTATATGTTTAAGCATTCAATTATCCATGTTTGGGGGATTCTGTCGTAGGCTTTCTTGTAGTCAATCTATGTCATGGTTATGTTCTTTTGTCTGCTCTTCACCTCCTTCAAGATCTTTTGATCAATGTATAGTAGATCATGTGCCCCTCTTTGTCCTTTCCGGCATCCTTTTTGTTCCTCGGGGAGCATTCCACGTTTGTCCAGGGATTGGTAGATTTGTTCTCTCAGTTGTGCTGTGAGAATATTCCACATTATTGGTAGACATGTTATCGGTCTGTAGTTGCTGGGGGTCGTTCCCTTTTTGAGGTCTTTTTGTATTAATGTTGTTCTTTCTTCCGTCATCCATTCTGGTACGTCTGTTTTGCGGATACATCCACTCAGTTTCTGCGCTAGTCTTTCATGCAGGGTCGTGAATTTTTTAAACCAGTATGCGTGTATTCCATCGTGGCCTGGTGCTCTCCAGTTTGCCATTTTTCTTAGGGTTTTCTTGATCGTTTCTTTGTTAATTTCTGTTTCGGTTCCTTCTTCGATTTCCTGCAGTTTATCAATGATGTTTTTCAACCATTGGGCATTCTTGTTGTGCTTTTTTGGTTCTTCCCATATCTTGCCCCAGAATTGTTTTGTTTCTGTTGGGTTCGGTTGCTCTGTTGTTGTTTTTTCTCCATTTACGTTTTTGTAAAACTGACTTTCATTGTTTTCAAAGGTCCTGTTCTGTTTGCTCTGTTCTGATTTGTATCTGTATCGTCTCAGTCTTCCTTCTATTGCTGCTATCTTTTGTTTTATTTCTTCATCCCACTTTAATGTTATACGGTATCGATCACTCTCAAGTTCGTCACTCTCTCAATCTCTGTCTGTTTATTTACACTCAAAGTAAGTGTAATGGTGATCTACACATCGTTACTACATGGACTCTTCCCGACAGTTTAACAAATGATAACGGTGGTAACAGAGACAATCCTGGTAGCCAATACCTAAAGACGTCTCTGGCAACACATTACTTGTGTACTTTCTGTAAACACATACTCCTGTTAACTACGTCCTTGTTGTCTTATTGCTTTTGGGACCTTAAAGGTCACAACATGAAATTAAAAAATAAAATAAAAAGAACGATTCAAATAATCAAGTTTAAACAGAAAGGGAATATCTCCACAACTAGTTAGAGTATTTAAGCCGTCTTTGGAAATAGAGAAAGATATAGCTTCACAACTACATTTGACCTGTTTAGACAAATGCTGTTAAAACTTGAAGTCATTTGAACAAAAACTGGCAAAGTTATTAGATTTTAAATGATATCAAACGTTTTAAAACGCCGTGTATATATAATATATATATATATATATATATATATATATATATATATATATATATATATATATTTCATCAGACAGCATGTTTTATTCATTTTCAAGCGAGAGCAATTCCGTTACATGTTATCATGGGCTAAACATAATTAATTATAATTAACATAATTAATAATGTAATAATTATAAAAATTAAGTATGTTCAGATCGTGCTAACATATAACGGAATCGGCCACGATTATCAACTCATGGTGGGTGATGAAATATTGTGTATATACATAATTATAGAAAGTGTGCTACACTTTCCTTTTAATATTTTACAACTGAAGGAATTAGTAAGGATAAATTATATATATATATATATATATATATATATATATATATATATATACTAAAATACCCGTCCCAGAACGAATGTAAATAATAAATATAGCATGAGTTTGAACTCATTTTTTTATCTTTAGGGGTTATGTTACATGTTTAGGCCCCCCTATTTTACATAGAAAAATAAATAATGCCCCGATGTTACTCACAATGCTTCCTTCAATATATATTCCATAATTCATAATGATCGGTTCATTAGGGTAAGAGTTTATATATATATATTAGTAGTAAGTTTTTGGAAGGCTGTGGGCAATGCAAGTTCCGGGTAAGATGCAAGTTGTAAAGAACAAAAACAATAACAATAAATCGAATACGAAATATGACTTACTATTTATTTTTCCTTTTTTTCTAAAATCTTACATAACAGCAAGAGTGTTTTTAGCTGTTCGTGTGATGTCCGGGTGATTAAAAATCACTATTTGATATTTCGGGAAAAGACATCCCTTTTAAAAAATAATTAAACCAGAAGAAAAATAAGAAATATATATATATATATATATATATATATATATATATATATATATATGAGAAAGGAAGGATAAGAGTAATCCGACGTAATGGGAAATGAAAAAGGAAAAACCAAAAGATGTTTTTTTTTTATATATTCACAACGTTTCGTCTTTATTTGTAAGACTTCCTCTGGATGATAATTTTAAGAAAAATGTCATGTCAAGTACATCGAAATATTGGGTTGACATGATGGGTTGATGAGAAGTAGTAGCCGTGGCTACTGGGAGCGCTGGACACAGGGCCGGGCTAAGAGTAGTCAGTGGCAGAGAGTGAAATGAATGTGGATGGGTGTGAGTGAAAAGGGGAGGGTGGGAATGTTAGTCAATTTGTCTTAGGGTGGGAGAGAGGGGACGGGGTGCTGAGGTTTTTGTCGTGGTGAGGTGTAGCATGGATTTTGAGGGGCTGTGTCTTTGGTGTGTAGGTAGTATCATAGTTTTAGAAAAAGATTTCAAGAAATTAAGATAATTTGAAAGTAGGCGGGGGGGGGGGGAGGGGTGTGAAATAAGTACTCAAAAGGGTGAGGGAGAGAGGAGATTTTGTTGTGGTTAGGTGTGACATTTTTAGAAGGTAGGAGTATTGACCAGCTGGCTATGTCAGGAATGTGTGAATATAAGTAAGTTAGAAGGAAAGTGTTAAAATGTGCTGTGAATATGACAATGGGGGGAAGGAAACAGAAAGAGGAGAAAAGTGATATTAATTTTGGCGAGAAATAGGTAAAATGTAGTTTTGTGCAGGCAGTGTTGATGGTTTGAAATTTAATTGAGCGCAAAATGGGTGTAAATATCTAAATGTTTGTGAGGATTCCTAGATTGTGTTCATTGGTGAACCTGTTATTATTGGTTAAGTGGTTTAGATTCGTGGTGAATGAAAATGTATGTGGGGAAGGGGTTCAGCCGTGAGTGTGTATGCGTGGACTTGTATATAAGTACAATTGAGAGCAAAGAGAAGAAAAGTTAGCCATGATCTAGGTTTAGTTTTTGTTCGGTCCGGATAATTTTGCTTATTAAGATTGTAGAAGTCATTTCGTTGTCTGATGGTGTTGGAGGCTGTGATTAGTGCAGTTTCCAGTAGTCTTCGCCGAGCTTTGTTATGAATGTATTTGATGATTTTGGCCTGTTAAAATTTGAAAGCATGATCACCCAGTGGTAGAACGCTGGACTATAGACATCAACATCGAGAGTTCAATCTCTGTGTAAGTCAGCCATGCTGATGACGGCTGTGAGCCAGAAACACGTGTCCATGGATTACTTTTATGTACGTATAAAATTAATATATATATATTAACGAAAAATACAGCCTTTGAAGTTTAGGACGTCTAATAATGCAGTTTTCTGCATCTTAATCACTTAGGAAGTGAAACAATTAAAATAATAGTAGGCTCAATAACAATGAGCTGAAAATCACCTATAAAAACAATTACAAGAAATACATTATATATATATATATATATATATTAATATATATACACTCATCGTTATAAATACTGTTTGTGTAGTGCATTAGGCGCTAAACGTTTATTAATCGATGGACAATTGTTTTTGATTCTGCAATTACGTAAATTTGTATTATCATCATTACTAATATAATTATTATTATTATTATTATTATTATTATTTTGTTTGTTTGTTTATAATTCTATGCATATTATCTTATCCATAACACAATAATTGGGTTTGATATAATTTATAATATTAATTTAGAAACAATAATCTATCTGTTATCGAAATAAATACTGTATTATTATGACATTGTGAGTCTTTAAAACGTTACGAAAAAAGTTCTTAAATTTATTTATTCTTAGTTCACTTCACTTACGCAATTCTAGCGTATTTTATGTTGCGTATGAGATTGTAGGAGTGTTCATTATACGTGTGTGCGTGCACATAATTGTATAGTCCCTCCCTCTCTCATTTCAAGCGACAAACGCCACATGTCCGTTTCAATATCAAAGCGTTTACCGTAGATTATGTCTGTCGTATTTGTATCTCCCCCTCTCTCTCCCTCTCTCTCTTTCATCTTGGCTGGCTTCAGTGATTCGCTTCGTCCTTACTTTCTCTGCGTGTTGTTGTGGTCATGATCGCTGCATTGGGTTCTCCTTTCTGCATGGCCGTGCTGATGATGATTTGTCTAATGGCTTCAGTTTAGCTAGTTGAAATAAAAAAGGTGTTTTACTTCGCTATTAAAAGTGAATTGTAAACCAAATTATATTGTGTTTCCTGTTGTTTTATTTACTATTATTGTTATTATATGCTAATTTATCATTGTATGCACAGTTAACAAGACTGTTTCATAGTCATTTTTGTTTCGGTTAAATATACTCAAACTGTTGAAGGTTGTGCAGAGTTTATAGCTCATTGACTAAAGGATTTTTTCTGAAAACTGCCGCAGGTGATTAGAATGTTTATTAATATATAGTGGAATATCATTTTGTTTTCTTTAATGCTTGTGTTTCATTATTTAGATCGAAAGTAATATCTAATAGATTCATTTATTTTAAATTAATGTGTACCTTTATATTAAAACAAAACAAAATTAAAATGTGTATTTCACTTTTCGTTTGTACCTGAATTTCCACTTGTTCTCGATAAATATCGTTATGTTTGTCTCTTATTGAAGATAATGTTTTATTATATATTGATTCACTAACCGAAACTTAACAAAACATCCCATGGTTACATCTAAATTTGCTGTTTTATAATTTTTATCGATATATTTTTTGTTGTGGTACAATATAGATTTGAGACAATATTTTATAATAATAAGATCATGTTCAGGAATATTTATATATTGTTTTTCAAATTGTGATGCGTTATCTTCTTTTATTTCTTTGATAAGAGAAAACTCTCGTATAAAGTTGTATGAATATACACTTCATTTTATATTTAGCATATTACCAATTTTGGGAGTTTTTGTAAATTTGGAAAGTGGCATGCACTGACTCCAGAATTATTCAATTATAATAAGCAAATCTCGTACAATAAAATGTTATTGTATGTAACTCACAGCAACATGTCAACGATGGCGACTGTTAAGTGTAAATCTTGACATGTAATCGGATACTATAATATATATGTAATCATATACTAAAATACTATATATGTATATATATATATATATATATATATATATATATATATATATATATATATATATATATATATATATATACAATTCAGATTGATTCTCATGAGAATCAATTTTGAAAACTAAATAAAGCTCAATATTCTTACCATCAATTAGTTACATAAAATCTTGCAATAGAGCTATAAAAATATCATCACAGATCAGAATTATATTATATTTAATTTTTCCAGGTACTCGTAGGTGTTTCTGCTCCAGAATTGACATAAAATCACAGTAGAATAGAAGTTCCGTCTGTAATGTTATATATGTGCGTGTATGTGTGAAAAATTCGTAAGTTGTGATGGAATATCGCAGTCTTTTTCGGCGTGTGTGTTCAGCAATTAAGTGACCCCCTTCGTTTTCAACAAGCACAGCGGTGGTCGACTGACTGGATACCAACATCAGCGGTTTGGTCAATCGCAGCTCTCTGAAGACGGCATGCGATAAATTTTCGCTCGGAGCCACGCGGCCCGTCCGTGAGAAATGGAAATTAAATCACACGCTTCTCTGCAACAACGTCGAGGCGATTTTGCAATGCAATTGCGAATAGAAATCAGAAAGAATCTCGAAAGTTCTCGCTCCGTGTGTGTGAGTTTGGGCGAGATCTGAGGAAATACGCGAAAACGCTCACGTTGAACTAAATAGGTTGTCTAAATAGGTACGGAGAAAGAGGTCTTCAGAATGTTTGGAAGAGAATGAGAGAGAAAAGGGCAGGAAAAATATGCGTATTATTTAAGTAGTAAACTGCCTATATAGTTTACCACTTTCTCTTTCTCCCCGTCTCGATCCCCTATCTCTCGCTTCTCCCTCTATCTCTCATTTATATATTTTTATATAGAAGACGTTCGCTAACACGAACGAAACCGGTCAAATCTCTTGTTTTTGTTTTTCTCCTGCACTTTAACCTGTTTTCCGTTTGTCATTTTTCACACATTTTGTCTACCACGGCATTTCATTTTCATGACTAATCGTGTACCTTACCCCATATATATATATATATATATATATATTACAGCAATTCGTTAGTTATGCAGGTCTCGTTGTTAGTTTGTTTTCAGGAAAAAAACTATAAAAAGGCTAACAGCGCAAAAACGAAAACATAAGACACAATTCCTGGTGACGATAGAAAACCCAAAACGCTTAAGAGATGGGGGACGAAACAACACTCGGAGCCATGATGTTTAAACAAACACCTGAAAACAGAAAACTTGATTGCCGTGCCAAGAAGCTAACAAGGAAAATAACAAAAAGAAAAAGTGCCGTAGTCTTCAACGAGGCTTGCATATATATATATATATATATATATATATATATAGAACAACATGAAAATCAACTTCTCAAAATCGGAACAGAATTTATCAAGAGAAGAAACTGTGTATACATAAAAGACTCAATATCTTTCCAGTTAGAGCCTTAAAACAGTAATAAATTACAATAAATCTCAGAATTCTAATGGGGGTTGATAGTACACATACTATTCGGGAGAGTCTTAATTAATTCCTGGACAACTTCATGCATTTCATAAACATAAAACCTCACATACATTATCTTGTACTTTTGGATGGAGTGTTGTATATATTTGTTCGTCACGATACCATTTTTCCGGGCATTATCTCCTTCTTTTTGCAGGAAGAGATCTTTCCCGGTATTACTTTCACTTTTGAGGGTAGTGTAGTATATCGTCGGGTGTCATGAGACCATCATCCATGGCATTATGCGAAGGGTAGTTTGGTATATGTTCGTTCGTCATCAAAGCATACTTTCAGACATTACCTCATTCTTTGGAGGGGTGGGCAGTTTATTATATATTAATTCGTGATGATGCCATACTCCTAGGCATTAATTCCTCTTTATGGATGGGTACTTTAATATCTGTTTTCTTGTTATAAGACTCTTCCCCATCATTTCTAATATAGGTTCGCTCTTCATGATACCATTCTCAACGGCATTACCTCTTCCTTTTTTCGTGGGGGGGGGGGGGAGAAGCAGTTCTGCAGTATGTTTTTTGTCATTAGACAGTCCCGCCAGGAATGATCTCCTTTTAGGGGTTAATATATTATCTGCTCTATAGTCATCATAGCATCTTCCTAGGTATAAACGCATCCTTTGAGGGGCGCAGTATCCACCTAGTCATTAGCTCCTCATTTGAATGAGTAGTGTAGTATCTGTATTGTTGTATTGAAACCATCTTTCCAGGCAATACTTCCTTCATCAGACTAAGTGTAGTATATATTCGTTTGTAATTTCTCTTTCCTCAGATGAATTACCTATTACCTTCTCTTTTGGGAAGAGGTGTAGGATAGGTTAGTATGTCCTGACGTTCTGTGATCATGATACCATCCGCACAGGGGTTACGTTCTTCTTTTTTCTGGAGGGGTGAAGTGTAGTAGCTGTTCTGTTATGATACCAACCACCCAGGTGGTATTTATTCCCCCTTTTGGGGTAAGGATAATGTATCTGTCCTGTTGCCATGTAATCACCACCCTTAACCATACGTTTTTGTGGAGGTATTTGTGCTGCTCTATTCCATCGACCTTTCAATTCTCCCTGACCATAGTAACCGAGATAGTGATACTTGGTAACGTGATTTTTTACGTTTTAATTTATTTTATTACATATAAAGCGGCTAATTCATCTTTCGTTGAGATAAATGATTTAGAATGAAATGGTTTTCTCCCAGATAACGTATTATTTACTTTAAAGCATGTATTAAAAATAACATTAAGATACTAAGTTGAAACGAATGAAAGCGGTTAATGTCTGATATAAAAGATTGGCCATTTATCACTTCTCTCACACTTTTGTCGTTAGTCAATGAAAATGCTTGAAATATCGATTAATATATCTGGGTAAATTTTGCCGGTATCTATGGGGAGAGTGGATGCACAGGCGACTAACAGAGAGAGAAATACGTCGTTCTCATCTAAATATAACTAAAAAAAATATTGATTAGGATTAAATATAAAGATTCATGAATTAAAATGAAAATAATATTTCTGCTTTTAAGTACACGGACCATTATCTGGCATAACTCACTGACGAAAATGATTTTAGTGCGTGCCTTTTGTTGAGAAAACTATTAACGGTAATTCAATCATAGAAAATCGTCTTATACTTTATATCTATGATTATCGATTTCCTTTATAACAGTTCAGCTAGAACAATTAGAAAACGCACGGATTTTAAAGTATAAGATGTACGAGTAATGCTTATGTAGACATAATTTACATACTAAATATAATATTTATTTTTAGTACTATTAACATGTTAATTAAGATACACAATTGAATAATGAAGAATATTATAAAATGATTGAACATGATGAATGTAATTAGAAACAATAACTTACACATGAGGACAATGTATAACAAGTATATTTATATGTTGGATTTGAAAACGACCATGTTGTAGCAATCTCGTTGCAATGTATTCCACAACAGTGAACAAATGCCTGGTACTCTACGTATTTGGCTTTATTAAGGATATATTTGTAAGAACCAGCCTTGTTATTTAAGCGTGCCTCAATGGCCTATAATTGGGTAGACACTGCACTGTATAAGATGGGTCTACAATCTAGTGGTTTATCTGAGCACTTACAATATAAATAAATTCGTAGAAAGCAGTAGACGGTTTAGTTCGACTAGTGGGGTGAAAGAATAATAGAAAGAAAAGCGAATTACCAAAGAGGAAGAAATATAAAATAATGAGAGAGAGAGAGAGAGAGAGAGAGAAAAAAACAGAGAGACAGAGGCGTACGTACACATATAGCTACCGATACACTCATCGCGAGATGAAATAACTATTCTCGTTGGGAGTTCCGGAAAGAACAAGCGTATTCTCATTGTTTCTATACATCAAGCTAGCAACCTCTCCAATGCTACTGCTCTTTCGACATAATTATTCCTACCACGCATTTCTAAGAATAACATGTTTAAATTATTATATTTTCTTTTTAGGAAGGTAGCTCTGATTGTAAAACCATCCGATCAATACTTAAGTAAGTTTTACGCGAGTGGATGTTGTTTCTAACATGTCCTGTAAGAATGTCAGGTAAATGGAAAAAAATCATATTTTAGAATCTTCACAATAAATTTATATACTGAGCACAATATTATGTCTGACTAATGCATTACGATTATCAGCTAATTTAAAAGCTCATAAATACGTTTCGTTATTGTTCCATTGTATAAATACTTGCGTCGGTTGTGATTTTCGTAATCGTTTATTCTTATAATTAATCGTGTTTGCAACAGTTTGTATTAATTTAAACAATTAATAGAATATAATTTTAAAAAATTATATATATATATATATATATATATATATATATATATATATATATATATATATAATTATATAGTACTTACCACCAGTGTTTACTCGGGAATGAATGTATTCCTATTCCCAATGCTGAACACCATACTTTCATTTATTATTTTTATTTTATAATCTAAGATTTGCAATAAAATCAATTGACAGTACAACTTTGGTTGTACATGGATGCATACCCCACAATATGATCGTGAAAAAATACTCGTACAAAATTCATAGCATCGTTAGATTCATCCTGACATTTTTACTCCAGAAAAGTTGTGTCGTACCTTGGTATAGGCATTTATTTGTTTTCAATTGCAACCTCGAGTAGAGATGTGTAACAAAAGAGTCAGACTCATCCATTTTGTTCATTAGTTAATCATTTTTAGCCACTATTCTCAGTCTGTTTATAAGTAATATATATATATATATATATATATATATATATATATATATATATATATATATACATATATATATTATATATCGAGAGATGAAAGATGAGAATAAAAAATTGTATAGATACAATATTTATTGAAACGTCAGAAGTTCAAGGCAAGGAGTTTATATACTTAATCCATAGATTTTTGCACAACCTTTCTGTGCGGGGAATTAATTTTACCCGTCCCGAGACAGGTAATCTTCTTGTAATATATATATATATATATATATATATATATATATATATATATATATATATATATATATGGGAAAATGAAAAAGGAAAACCAAAAAATGGATGTTTTTTATGTGTACATCAACGTTTCGTCTTTATTTATAAGACTTCATCAGGATGATAATATAGAGAAAAAAGTTCATGCAAGTACAGATACATGTAGGGTAGACATATTGGGAGGAAAAATAAAATAAAATAATGGCCACTACTGGGTGGACGTCCGTACTTGTTGGAGAATAAAAATGAATGTTGAAGAAAATGAGTGGGGAAAAAATGGAAAGATGGGGTGAGCAAGGACTACTGTGGCTGGTGGTAAGAGAAAGAGGTGGGGGATGAGCAGGGGTAAAGTGGATGGCAGAGAGGGAGTGGAGGAGAGGGAGGAGGGAGGTGTTTGACCAGATGGTTGCGGTCAAGATTGAAGGGGAAAAGTAAGTTGGAATGTTTGTGTATGGGGGGTGTATGCAGGGAAAGGAGGATGGGTAGAGAAGGAGGGGGCTGTGATTTTGGTGGATGAGCGAAAGTTATGGTCTTAGAGAGCGTTTTGAGAAAATGAGGGAATTTAAGAAGGGGGTATGGGAGAAAATAGTTGAGAGGGTGAATGGGTGAGGGGGAGAGGGAGGATTTGTTGTGATAGGGTGTGAAATATTTGAAATATTTGGAAAATGATAGCAATGAGTGAGGGAGTGGAGGGATGGAGGAGGGCGGTGATTGAAAGGGTGGGTATGGAATATTTGAAATATTTGGAACATGAGAAAGTTTATTTGGACTGCAGTGTTAAAAATGTGAGAGAAACCGGAAAAAGTAAGGAGAAAGTGAAGATTCAAGGAGAAATAGGAAGGGTGTGAGTAAACGGAAGAGTGTCATAAAGGTTAGAGATGAGAATAAAAGTTATCTATGATCAGGCAAGAGTCTTTGTTCTGTGAGGATGATCTTGCTTATTAAGGGTGATAGGTTAAAGAAACCATTTCGTTGCTTGATGGTGGTGGATGCGGTGATGAGGGCAGTTTCCAATAATCTTCGCCGAGATTTGTTGTGGATGTATTTAGTGATTTTGGCTTGTTCAAATTTGAACGCATGACCATGTTCTAGTGCATGGGAGAAAAGTGCACTGAGGGTTGTTGTCTTTTATGTCCCTTTTGTGCTCATTTAATCGTTCTTTAATTCACGTTGTGTTTCTCCCACGTAAAATTGATGGCAATCATTGCAAGGGACAGTATATAAGCCGGCATGGGATGTGGGTGTTTTTTGGAAATGTCTGGATGTGTTTAAAGTTTGTTTTATGGATTGATATATGGTTTGTACTGTTGGAATGCCTAGTTTGTTAAGCGTGTTGCATATGGATGTGTTATTGGAATGCGTGGGTAGGAGAAGGGGTCTGTCTATGAGAGAGGTGTTAGGAGTTTGATTTTTTGTGTGGTGTTTCTGGAGAATATTTGGAAGGTTTTTTTCTTGGCATTTAACTGGACAGGCTTTAAATATTCTCGCTGCCCCTTTTTCCCACTTTAAAACACTTTCCTTTGTCATCTCTGCCCGGGAAGTATCTTTAATGGCGAATATTTTCCATCTTAATCTCCTCTGACGCCTGCCTGCATCATCGAATGTACCTCTTATTGGACTTTTTACCCTTTTTGGATTTTCTATTTTCGCCGTACCTGAAATTGTGGCTTCTTGGAATTTAACTTTGAAACTTCTCTCATTACTTCTCGTGCCTCTAACGACCTACCTATCTACATCTTATTCTCTCCGCTGGACTCTTCGACACCGGACTTTTTGGCAATCGGACATTTGCTTGCACCCTGGCACAGTTTTGCCCTGCGTTTCTTTCCCTACAACTTTTATTTTATTTTTTCAAATTTTAAATCTTGGCCATTGCCAACTTATCTATCCCAGCGACTTCCTCTGATGATAAGATTTTGATCTTTGAAAAGCCTGGCTTAAGGAAAATTTAACTTGAATAAATTGCCTTTTTGCGGAATATACCTTGCTTTGAACTTTTGAATTGAATTTTGATTTGGCTTTTGCTTTCTCTAATTCCTTTCCATTCTCCTTCATTATATATATATATATATATAATTATATAGTACTTACCCCCAGTGTTTACTCGGGAATGAATGTATTCCTATTCCCAATGCTGAACACCATACTTTCATTTATTATTTTTATTTTATAATCTAAGATTTGCAATAAAATCAATTGACAGTACAATTTTGGTTGTACATGGATGCATACCCCACAATATGATCGTGAAAAAATACTCGTACAAAATTCATAGCATCGTTAGATTCATCCTGACATTTTTACTCCAGAAAATTTGTGTCGTACCTTGGTATAGGAATTTATTTGTTTTCAATTGCAACCTCGAGTAGAGATGTGTAACAAAAGAGTAAGACTCATCCATTTTGCTCATTAGTTAATCATTTTTAGCCACTATTCTCAGTCTGTTTATAAGTAATATATATATATATATATATATATATATATATATATATATATATTATATATCGATAGATGAAAGATGAGAATAAAAAATTGTATAGATACAATATTTATTGAAACGTCAGAAGTTCAAGGCAAGGAGTTTATATACTTAATCCATAGATTTTTGCACAACCTTTCTGTGCGGGGAATTAATTTTACCCGTCCCGAGACAGGTAATATTCTTGTAATATATATATATATATATATATATATATATATATATATATATATATATATAACCTATCCACAAAGAAACTGTATCGCTAAATTACAGCCCTTCAATGTGACTAGACACGAAAGTATCTCAGTCTGAAATTGGATCCCAACCCATTCTGATAACAGCCGGACGTCTTACCCGTTTTGCTATCAGCACAAACTTACTAGAGTAAGTGAAATCTAAAGGTTTATATTAAGCATTTTGTCGACAAGCGAGGGTTTTCGATTCTTTTTACGAAGACCTATGCATTATCGCTAAAGTCAACTGACGATTTCACTTACCAGAGTTCTCAACCCAGATGACGATTCCATATGATGTTATTCACAAACAGTTTCACTGTATATCCCTATCTATTCGAGTATGTTTATATCAATTTCCGAATAGTAGATAGGTAGATACCATATTTTGAGCAGAGAAATATACATTAAGTATAATTATGTAAGTATAAACACGCACACGCACACACACTCATATATACATATATATATATATATATATATATATATATATATAGTTACGAGCAAATTATCAGCGTTTCCTTTTCCCTGTGTCTGCAAAACACATTACCTGACTTACCTTGCTGATGTCTACATTCCTTGATGCCACAAAACCTACGGCTGTATCCTAATATCTTGACAAGCTGTAGATAGAATGACGCCCATTCATTTAACCCGTCGTTCTCCGTTTTCCATACAAATATCCGAAAGTGACTGCTTATTTCATTAATACATTAAAACACTTTCACCAACTGACTGCAAATAAATTCGGTAAAAAAGTGGTCGCTACTTCGTTGTTTTTGTAAATACAGTTTGAGTCTAAATACTTGTTAAACGCAACATCGTCTTTATAGACAGAAATGTACATTGAAGAAAACTTCCATTTTTTTTAAATGCAGCTTATTCTTTAATTTTTATTACACAGTTCGTATTTGATAACGAATCAAATATTAATTGTTATTTTTTTCCTGGGCAATACAGTTCGAAGCAAGATACATTTTAAAGAATATGCACGCCTATTTCCTTGTTTATTGGAGAGGTTTACGTATTCATACGGCAGTTTCGTGTGAAGAACAACATTCCGCTATCGGAACAGATAAACTGAATGATCACATTATGAATCGGGAGTAACACTATAATGTTTAGAATACCAGTATATTATACAGCGCTCTGGAACAATTTTAATCAAGCCAATAATTTACTGACCCAACGGTAAGTTGCGCGCAAGGAATATCATTTCTCGTGTTTACGTGACATTAAGCGACGATCATTGTTTTACGCAATGTCAGCAACGCTATAAAAATTAACACATTTCAATAAGAGATTATAAAACTGCAAAGTTGAACATACGTTCTTTTAATACCTTGTCTTGTGACAAAAGCTTCTGGTTCTGTCGGTGATGGAGGCACCGCCTTAACCACCCAAACTGTGTCACTACCCCTGCTAGGCGGCTGATCACGACAGATATCGCACACGTGTTATGGTCAAACATTGGCGTGGTAAATAAAACTTCAGTCTGAATATTTTTGAATACATCTTTAATTTGATGGGAAAATGGAATAGTTGATTCATGTTTAATGTATGTCTTCGACAGAATAGCTTCTGTCTCGAAACTTTTTGAAATCTAGTAGTCGTAATGGTATCTTCTGTTACTTATAGCCATTTTCTCACTAAAGAGCCGTTACAAGCCTCCCTATTCCAATTGATGGTGCTCAAGTGAGCTCAAATCACTGATTCTACCTTGTAATATATTTACAGCAAGAACTCGTCTTCAAACACAACTGAAAACCAACTTTCTTGTCGGTCTCTGTGTGCCTAGCTTCAGGCGCAATTTTCTTTGAACAGGGCTTTTATGTAAAGGTCTTATTTCTTTGGAAGACATTACCACGGGGATGCTTCACTGCAGTTTATAACATAGTTGTCTTGAAATCCAATGTCAACAGATACTTGTCATAAACCGTCCTCATAAGTAATAAAACTTAGTTCATTAATCGTTTCAATCCTTCCATAATCATTTTTTAACTGATAATACTTCCATCTAATTAACTCTTATCCATCCTCGTGTAGCTTTTAGAACTCATCAATGATGACTCATTAGACAAAAATGCTATGTATTTTTGAATAACATGACTGACGATTAATATCATTTTATGTAGTAAATACAATTTAAAATACAATTAAAAAACTAAACAAAAATACTTTTTGTTATCGAAATCCACAGGAATTCTAAAAGTTTATAACTACTGGAATATTCGCATAAAAATTCACTTAAATAAATTATGAAGCGCATTTTTCATGACGGTGTGATTGTTTACAATCACCAAGCCATGTACCTGTTGCTGTATAAAGCACGATAATTCTTTACATAAAGGTTAGTCGCAATTCTACTTTGTCATTTTAGATGACCAATTCTTTAAAATTATGGAGACTTGTGGTGAGCCTCGAATGGGAGTTGGGAAATTAATATGAGTTGTGCGGCATCAAAAGCTGAGCCGGAGAAGAAGGTCATAAACGCTGAGGAAATGTCTTGCAGTAGCTGTCATACGGCAAATGAGGTTAGTGGCGGGGATATTCGCAAGATAAATAATAATCTCGGGTCAGCACCTCTTTCAGCATTCGAACCCTTATAGGCCTCACTCATCTCTTCGATTAGTCGCTTGGTATAAGAGCCGTGACCCTTAGTCCAGTGCGGCTTTAGTAACTCGACTCCAGGATAAATAATACTTAATATTTGGTTATGGACAGAGGAGACTACTACACAGTAATGAATGGACAACGCCCTTTATATATTATACGCCGTCATTGACACCCAGCTCGTTCGGTAATTCATAAACTGTCGACATTTATACAGTCATATAAATAATTGCAATCGTCTCTAGTCAAAATAGTTAGCGGGTTAAGGGAAATGGGATAGCAAGGTATAAAGATTGTTGAAAATAACCTGAATGGTTAGGTCACTACCAAAGGAAGTGGAAAGGGATCATATTTAGAAACGCCGTGCGTGTCTCTTATAGGTCAAGATTGGAGACAGAGATCCTCAATATGTATCTGCTGAAAATATATTTCTTAGACTTAAAGGCTAATAGTTTAGTGTTTCGGTATAGACGACTGTCACAAAATATCTACCAACACAGCTTAACATCTGGCTAATATTGTAGTTCAAAACAATATGATTTATTTTGTTGAGGACTAATCAAGACAAAAGGCAGAACCATTAATATCTTGAACAAGATGAATTTTGCGTCCACTTCGAGGGGGGGGGATTGTCATAAATGGGTTCAAATCCCATTAAGTTTATTGTTGCCAGTTTCGCACTATTATAATTATTACAAGCATGACATAACAAAAGCACTATAGGAAAGACAGACACTTGTGTTCGATCAATAGTGTCGTATAAGGATAATGTCTCGCCTTTAAATAATATAAACATGATAATATGACGTAATACATATACACTAAACAAAATGGCGTAATAAAACGTTCGACTAACTACAGTTATCTTCTGAAGACTTTTTAAAACTTTTATTCACTCAAGAGAAGACATATTAGCACTGAGACGTAGGGGGCACATGTGATCAAGAGACGTATATATATATATATATATATATGAAGCAAGATGTTTGCTCACATTACATTTAAATTTACACATGTGTGTACAGTCGGGGAAACAGGGAGCAGGGGGGAAATTTCAAAAACATCAGTACAGGAAAATAAGCTATGAGATTAGGTTTTCCGGCATCTGGGGACTTTTACAGTTAAGGGGTGGGGTTTTATTGGTTGTTGGGTGCTTTATGGGTATTTACCTTTGACGGAGTACAAGTTCGTCGGAGCACATTCTTGTAAAACAAAGATTCATATAATCCAATCAAATACGGAAAACGACACTGAAAAAGTAACACTTTTAAAAATCAAACGTAATTCAATCCTAATCACTTAGATTGGATCTCATAAACTATAATCGTAAAGTTTGAAAATGTTCAAGTTTATTATTTAAAAAAATGGAGTTACAAATTTGACGCTGTAAATAATATTTTTAAGGAGAGGTTGTTTTAATTGAATGTACATTGCTTCCAAGATTTTCAATCTTTTAAATACATGTTAATATTTGTTTTATTAAGATATGCTTAGTGTTGTAATTAGCGTGTATATAAAGTTAGTCGAAGTTTGAGAAATAAATAAAGTCCCAGACAGCTACATGTCTTTTGTAAACAAAAAAAAAAACATGATTTATTTCCTGTCTGTAAAAAAATGTTTTAATTTTGGAAAGAATGTCCAACATATCCAATAGATGCAGAATGTCTGGCTAATTCAAACATATATTTTAAACAACGAAAGCTGCCTCACTATATATATATATATATATATATATATATATATATATATATATATATGGGAAATAAAAAAGGAAAAACCAAGAGATATTTTTTTTATATTCATCAACGTTTCGTCTTTATTTATAAGACTTCCTCAGGATGATAATTTCAAGAAATATGTCATGCAAGTACATCGAAATATTGGGTTGACATGATGGGTCGATAAGAAAAAGTAGTAGCCGTGGCTTCTGACAGCGCTGGACCAAGGTCCGGGCTGAGAGAAGTCAGTGGCAGAGAGTGAAATGAATGTGGATGGCTAAATTCACTAACATTGTCACCCCTCCCCTTTTCACTAACAGCCATCTACATACATTTCATTCTCTACCATTGACTTCTCTCAGCCCGGACCTTGGTCCAACGCTGTCAGCAGCCACGGCTACTACTTTTTCTTATCGACCTATCATGTCAACCCAATATTTCGATGTACTTGCAGGACATTTTTCTTAAAATTATCATCCTGAGGAAGTCTTACAAATAAAGACGAAACGTTGATGAATATAAAAAAAATATCTCTTGGTTTTTCCTTTTTCATTTCCAATTACGTCGGATTACGCTCACCCTTCCTTTCTCATATATATATATATATATATATATATATATATATATATATATATCAGTCAGACAGATGGTTTCGCTGTATCACAGCTCTTCAATGTGGATAGGCAAGCAAGTTCATCAAGCCGAGATCGAAATTCAACAGTCTAGACGATAGTCAGCGCTTCTAACCACTTTACTATCACTCAGCACCTGCTGAGAGTAAGCGAAATCTCAATGTTAAACGTTGTTAATTGCTTGAGAGCTCCACTTGTTTACACAAAGAGCAATGCATTATAAGCTGGTAGCAGTTGGCGATTTCACTTACCAGAGAAGTCAGGATTTTGTGAATAAGTAAAATCATATATAATAAGTGATTGAACACAGAGGCGTCCAAGTCGGAAATGAAACATGGACGCCTCTGTGTAGTTTACTTGCAATAGATATATATTCATACTACTATTACTAAGTTGTTGTCCCGTACTGAGAATCGCTGAAGTAAATACTGAAAATATTGGCACAATACACTATCTCACCTTTTTATATACATGACAATAATAAAATGTTTATATATATATATATATATATATATATATATATATATATATATATATATATATATATATATTTATGTAAGATAGGACAATAACAGGACCAAAAACATGTATCTTTAGATGCATCTCTTCACTCTAGGCGTTTACCAAGATATATTTATTTTAAACTTGACTGACGGAATCTTATAAACAGATGCGTTAACGCATATCTATAAAAGAAGAAAGTTTGCTTTGAAACAAGCCCGATAGATTGACAGACCGACCGACAAAGCCTCTCACACAGATGTACGGTCGCATCTGAGAAGCATACGTTAGAATCCATGACAGAATTGTTCAGGATGACTAACAGAATCCTAAAAAAAATTGAACGATAGCATAAAAAATATGAGAGAAAATGACGAAATGATGCACTCAAGAAAGAAAAAATGAGAAAAACATTGGGGTAGATTTACCATGTGCATATGTGTAGGTGTGTATCCATAACTAGTTATGTGTGTGTGTGTGTGTGTGTGTGAACAAGAATAGGGGTTTAGAAATAAATATAACAAGTTATGTTAGATTAATTTCAACTGTAGTTGGCGTTAACTTATAAACATTTGATAGAAAGGTAATGATATGTAATACATGTTATATATATATATATATATATATATATATATATATATATATATATATAGGTATCTTTATAAATGTTTATATGTACATGTTTATATGTACAAGATTAACTCCTAAACTAATTAACCTATCATTATGAATTTTAGAACAAAGCTAATATCCATATGATGTCCAAATATAAGGCTATATTTCGTTTTATTTAGTGTTATGCCAATAGCATTAAGTTCTGAGGTGGAAGCCCTCCGTAAAAATTCAACTACCTCTGATTTTGTGAAATTTTAACAATAAGTATTAAGAGGCAATTAATAAATATTCCCCACATTTCAGATTCTTTGGAATATTTTAAAGGGTTTTTAGGGCGCATAATATGGTCCCAACTTCCCATTTAACAATTTAAATATATCAGATTTGCATTGAATTTTATCCATCGCCATTAGACAGCAACGACGCGAGATTCCCTGAATTTCAATTTAGTCGTAAGATCCCTTAATTTTAAGAATGGAATTTGAGATATTTTCTATAATCTAAATAATGTAATAAATCGTGATCAAAATTGGAATAAAGATTCTAGACATAAGGTTTATATCCTTATTTTAATCTTTGTAAAAATAGTCCCAAACTGTTCTGTTCAGGGAATCAATTTTACTTGTCCTATGACGTGTATTATTCTAGTGCATATATATATATATATATATATATATATATATATATATATATATATATATATATATATATATATATATTTATATATATATACATACATACATACATACATACATAATTAAAAGCGGCTTATATCAAGTTATTGCAGTTTGACAGTAAATCCCATTATCACAAAGTGTATTCCTCTCACACACACACACACACACACACACATATATATATATATATATATATATATATATATATATATATATATATATATATATATATATATACACTAGAAAGTATATGTCACCCACTGAATTCGCGTTAAATAGTTCGTCAGGTAAATGTGAGTCAAAATAAAAAGACAAAATACTAAAGTAGCGTCTTACTGCTCTTTCTTGTCCTTCTCCAACGGCGGGTTAAATTGTATTACTGTCTGTGGTGATATTCTATCTTGTTTATAATGAACTTTTCGGTTGTTTTTAAGTCTTTCTTTGTTTATTAATAGTCGAAGGTAATAAAGAGAGAAATAGTTTGCCGATGTTTAGAAAAATAGCGAGGAATCAAACAGCATAAAATTAGTGAAAATGACTGATAGGTAGTTAGTAAGAGATGGGTCACTTGATAAGTTAATTGCAAATTACGGCTTCTTATGAAAATTAAAATTGATTTTATTTATCAAAGACTTCATCAGAAATGATTAAATAAAATTCTCGTTCGTGTCAGTCTTTTTTGTAGTACTTTTAAAATACTATTTCTGAGTAAGTTTTTAGATGATAAAGACGTAGTATAATGTCTCATCATATTGTTACTTTATTGTAGAGTTTGGTCGATAACATTTCTCTAGCTATTTTTTAAAATATTTATATTTTGATGGTTTATTATTAAAATGATGTAATATTATTTCGTTTCGGATTTCTCTAAAATCCGATTTCATTTTTTTTTACTAGTGCCTACTACGATATCTGATAAGTCGATCCGAGTCTTTCCAAATGACATCGACGTTAATTGCAATAACGTCGGTAGCTCCCTTTATACAACCTTATTTTTCATTATTGAGATATTCTACATGCTGTAATGACGTAGGTAGCTCCCTTTATACAACCTTATTTTTCATTATTGAGATATTCTACATGCTGTAATGACGTAGGTAGCTCCCTTTATACAGCCTTATTTTTCATTATTGAGATATTCTACATGCTGTAATGACGTCGGTAGCTCCCTTTATACAACCTTATTTTTAATTATTGAGATAGTCTACATGCTGTAATGACGTCGGTAGCTCCCTTTATACAACCTTATTTTTCATTATTGAGATATTCTACATGCTGTAATGACGTAGGTAGCTCCCTTTATACAACCTTATTTTTAATTATTGAGATAGTCTACATGCTGTAATGACGTCGGTAGCTCCCTTTATACAACCTTATTTTTAATTATTGAGATAGTCTACATGCTGTAATGACGTCGGTAGCTCCCTTTATACAGCCTTATTTTTCATTATTGAGATATTCTACATGCTGTAATGACGTCGGTAGCTCCCTTTATACAACCTTATTTTTAATTATTGAGATAGTCTACATGCTGTAATGACGTCGGTAGCTCCCTTTATACAACCTTATTTTTCATTATTGAGATATTCTACATGCTGTAATGACGTAGGTAGCTCCCTTTATACAACCTTATTTTTAATTATTGAGATAGTCTACATGCTGTAATGACGTCGGTAGCTCCCTTTATACAACCTTATTTTTAATTATTGAGATAGTCTACATGCTGTAATGACGTCGGTAGCTCCCTTTATACAACCTTATTTTTCATTATTGAAATATTCTACATGCTGTAATGACGTAGGTAGCTCCCTTTATACAACCTTATTTTTAATTATTGAGATAGTCTACATGCTGTAATGACGTCGGTAGCTCCCTTTATACAACCTTATTTTTAATTATTGAGATAGTCTACATGCTGTAATGACGTCGGTAGCTCCCTTTATACAACCTTATTTTTCATTATTGAGATATTCTACATGCTGTAATGACGTAGGTAGCTCCCTTTATACAACCTTATTTTTAATTATTGAGATAGTCTACATGCTGTAATGACGTCGGTAGCTCCCTTTATACAACCTTATTTTTAATTATTGAGATAGTCTACATGCTGTAATGACGTCGGTAGCTCCCTTTATACAACCTTATTTTTCATTATTGAGATATTCTACATGCTGTAATGACGTAGGTAGCTCCCTTTATACAACCTTATTTTTAATTATTGAGATAGTCTACATGCTGTAATGACGTCGGTAGCTCCCTTTATACAACCTTATTTTTCATTATTGAGATATTCTACATGCTGTAATGACGTCGGTAGCTCTCTTTATACAACCTTATTTTTCATTATTGAGATATTCTACATGCTATAATGACGTCGGTAGCTCCCTTTATACAACCTTATTTTTAATTATTGAGATATTCTACATGCTGTAATTATGTCGGTATCTTCCTCGTACAACTTAACCCCTATTCATCCTCATTGAAATATTCTCAATGCTACCATATTAATTTCTGATTGACAAACAAAAAAATTCTCTTTAGAGCCATATAGTTTTTGAGTAATTGTGACTTGATGTACAATGTAGTGTTTTGTCGATCTGTATTATTGCAAATCACTTCTTATGAGTCATGTAATCTCGAAATGCCTGTTATAAACGATTAATTATATACTATTAGTTGAACATAAGTTGCTTTTGTGGTTGTATACCTGTATCAAGTGTAAAGCTAAAGTAAATTAGGTCAACCGTAGTCGAGGGCGACTCAAAGGCTCCATTTTCTTTGGCTTCTACACTGAAATTTAAGGGAGTGCACCACTCATTAAACTAGGTTGCTCCACTTACCCTTAATTCTCTTCTAATAATGCTGCGTGTTTAGCAGGGAGTGTTTAGTATGACTACATCGAGGATTACACCCCAGTCTCCAGGCTCATTAGCGATTAGGCATTACCCATTGCGCCAAATCGGTTGGTTCTAATGCGTAATTGAATATGGTAGATCTGATAAGATTTGAACTCGGCAGAGACCAATCATGCAACATTTATATATAGTTTTTAATTGATAACATTCAGTCTCTGAATAATATGGTGTCGCTGATATTCTTTTCTTATTCTACTTTGATTTGGGTTTTTTTAAGTTCGGAAATTGTCTCTCCAAATCGGGACACCCACTGATGCACAGACTGCTTCTAAGCAGGATCGACAGAGGCCAAGGTTACTCATCCACAGTTTTCAAGTTTCAACGTCACTGTAACTCTTTTGCAACTTAGCAAGCTAGGATTAGGATTATCTTTTCTCTTTTCTTTCATCTACTTGATAACAGAATTTACGTTGCTAGTCTTTCTCTACTCTATCGTCATTTCCATGGAAGGTGCTTAACTAAGCGTCACTATCTAGTCTCTACTCCTAAGATATTCACCGGAGGAACTTCTTGTTCCCGTCGCTTCAAAGAACTTCCCTTTGTCCCTTAAAACATCAAACGGAATTTTGATGAATAAAGATTTTTCCAAGAACTTCTTCCTCATGGAACATATTACCACGGGACTGCTTCTCCGCAGGCAATAACATAGCCATCTTCAAATTAAATGCCAACAAATTCTTGTCATAAACCATCCTTATAAGTAATCAAATTCTGTTAAATTCATTATTTTCAATCCTCTCATAATATTCTTCATCATCCATCAGACAGTGCACCCATCTAATTAACTCGTATCCTTAGATGGCTATTTTTACCTTGTAACCGATGAGTTATTAGTAGAAATAAATTTCCGAAATGCAGTTTATGGTTTCCTATGAGGTGTATACACACACATGCCTACACACACACACCCACTCTCACACACACACACACACACACATATATATATATATATATATATATATATATATATATATATATATATATACATATATATATGGGTGTATGTATGGGGTGTTTATCATTCAATCCGTAACTTTTTTGAAATTATTAAATTGCTGGTTTAACATTCCGAAATGAGATGTTTGTATTCACTGTCAACTTAAAGGAACATTTAAAGAATCACGTCTTGTCGGTTGGAAAAGGTCAAAGGTCGTCTAGTCTTACCGAGATCCTTAAACTGTCGAAATAGACGGAGAAAGAGAGAAACGTCAGTGATTAATAACTGCTCGACGACATTACGAAGAAAAATGCGGATGAAATTATAGACTCATTCATGGAAAGGGTAAACAAACAAAAACAGAAGTTAACTGTTTTCAACTTCAGAGATTTGATAGTCTGAAAAGCAAAGTAACCATTATCTCTGGCTGGATAATAGAACTCACTCTCTCTCTCTTATAATATGCGAGAGCAAGTGAGAGACTTGCTCTCGCATATTATAATCTCTCTCTCTCTCTCTCTCTCTCTCCCTCTCTCTCTCTCTCTCTCTCTCTCTCTATATATATATATATATATATATATATGAGAGAGAGAGAGACATACAGAGAGAGATCTTGAACAGACGATACCCTTTTAGATGAGTATTACAACAATTATAAATAATACATGTGTCTTATCTTAAGACGTTACTGGAGAGCAAGGGATCATGCAATCTACCGGAGTGTATTAATAATATCCTGAACGGCTATTTTTAATAACTATTAAGACTGTATATTTATAATAGAAACATGAAACTAGAGTAAAGTGCTCAGACAAGTCTTATTTATTATTTATTATTATCATATCTACTATTAACTAGTCGTACCTATTCGGAATTAACCGGGAGTTATTTTACTTTCATGTATTCATAAGTGCTCTTTTTAATTAACACTCTTTAATAAATTATGAAGTAATCGATTTTTTGGATTATTCGAACTACTATTCTCATATTGACTGTTATTCTTATAACATTTTGGCCGATGAACCCTCCGACCGTGTTTAGGTGTATCTTGTCGAACTCGGGAATCTGTACGGAACCCTTCATGTTATCCCGGCGGTAGCATGCAATCGTTCCGTCAGCCATGACTGGGTAGACGTCTTAAGTAATTCACAATTGTATTCTTAGTATCGGCCGAACTGAGGATTGAACCTTCAACCTCCAGAAGAGTGTCACTTCGAATGTAATTTTACTTAGTACTTTATCTGTTACGCCACGGACACGAGTTCGACAACATACACATGAAGACGGTCGGTTGTTACATCGGTCGAAACGTTGTAAGAATAACACTCAAGCAGAGAACAGAAGTCCGAATAATCCAAATTATCAATCCTCATCTACAAAATTCAGAAACATAAAATGTTTTTTTGAATTACGCTGATTCATATTAACACGCGCACACACTATATCACATAAAGATATATATATATATATATATATATATATTACTAAAAGAATACCCGTCCCAGGACGGGTATAAGCAATGAATATAGCATTTGTTTTAAATTGTAATGTGTTTCTTTTGGGGGGGGATGGGGGCGGTACCTCACCTAAACGATACAGTTTTAAAAAAATAATAATGTACCCACGTTACTCACCCTGTTGACTAGAATATATATTCCGTAATTGACAATGATATGTTTAATTGTTTAGGATTTTACCAAGCACATACACATAAGTGACATCCATACGCAGGAACCGATCCTTTTTAAACATGTATGACTTAATATTTAAAAATGTATAACTTAATATTTAAAAATGTATAACTTAATATTTAAAAATGTATAACTTAATATTTAAAAATGTATAACTTAATATTTAAACATGTATGACTTAATATTTAAAAATGTATAACTTAATATTTAAACATGTATGACTTAATATTTAAAAATGTATAACTTAATATTTAAAAATGTATAACTTAATATTTAAAAATGTATAACTTAATATAGCTTAAACTCAATTTCATGTAGATAACTTTTTCTCTCTATTAATTGTTTGTGTCTTACTGATTTTTAAAGTTTTTTGGAGGCAAGTGCAAGTTTGGGTAGGCGAACCCCCTAAATGAAAAAGTTCACAAAAACTATTGTACACATGTTACTCATCGTGTTACCTAGAATATATATTCCAACATTCTTAGCCTTAGATCAATCAATCAACGTTTCAATGCGTATTACCGCATCTTATCAAAAGGCAGAGCTAAAAAAAAGTCTGCCTTTTACAAGATGCGGTAATACGCATTGGAACGTTGGTCGATTGACGTAAGCCTATAATATTGTTTATCTACTTTTATAAATGTTCTACTTGAAAAACTTGGTTTCATGTTCACTTTATTAACACATTTGAACTTGATCAATTAATGTAAATATTTATATATATAACTCGGTAGAATTTATGATATCCTCAATATTTTGTAATCATGCTCCCAAAATTCAACATCATTGTGTAAATATCTTTACGAAATATTTTTTGATATCTCCTTCACCACACAAAAAATGTTTATTAAGTCGTTACTGGCAAAACTAACAATAGCATTGTAAAATTATCACAAACAAAAATAACCGACAGAACCCAGAATCTCTATTTTCATTTTGACCTTTTATGAAATTTTTATGGCAGTCTATAATTATTGAATTCAAAAGTCAGATTTATATTTCAAATACATTGATTATTCAACTAACTTATATAGTGCAAGTTTATAAAAAGTTCTATCAAATATTATATTTAATAAAGGATGCCTCATTTCTTCTGAAAAACTGTAATACTCTAAACAGTAAATAATGTTCAACTTTAAAATAGCTATGGGTGAGAAATAACAGAGAACACCTATTTTCATGTGGCAGGAGATTAATATTCGTCCAATGATTTTCGGAAATAACCGTCCTTAAATGCAGACTTGACTTGAAAGCAACAGTGTAATTCTTTAAAAGTCAGGCGGAACTATGTAAGCTTAAACGCATACAAAGATTTACCAATCTAATTCAAGTTTCATATAAATCGATCCTATAAGATAAGAAGAAATAACTATAATTAAATCTCTTATTTTATGTATTAGAAAACAAAATCATCCCCTAAAATCAGTTTTGCCTATAACGAATAGATAAATAATTTTTATCGTGCTGAAGATATGTTTTATTTATTTTACTTTGTATCTGAAATATATGTGCACAATAATAGTTGCTGATGCTGAATTTTTTTAGAAAGATGACACAATATTGATTATGTTATGAATGTTGTATTCTACTGAATGATTATATATCAGCTCTGTTTGACTTAGTCGTAAGCATTGAGCTTAATTTTACCTGCTGCATCTACTTGTATCATATATATTCAGAATACTTCATTTATTTATATTTATAAAATTGAATTTATGTTTTTGTCTCCTTATGATACAACTAAAGTTATAATCTTTGAATAAATATATATTTTTTTTTTAATAAATAAATATTTATTATTCACTAACAATTATCAGTGAAGCTTCTATAACTGTACCCTTAGTCGAACGATTTGATCCCTGAACCTGAATAACTCAAACGTTCTTAACCACTCGGCCACCGTGAAGTAGCGTCATAGTTACCGGATTGGACTTTTAAATCGGCATCCTGTTTTCAAGATTTGTTAGTTCATTTTTGTCAATCATTGGTATCGTGATGACTTGATGGGCCTTTCTTTCCTAAATGGTCATGAGTAATTCAGTTTCAGAGAACAAATGTGGGGCATTCGATTATATTATTTTTAACTTATGGACTGTCAAGATTATTCGAATTCTACTCAGAAGATTTTGAGTTCTCTCAAAAGATAGATGACGCCTTATTGCTTACATTTCCTTTGAATGTCATACCAACGGGTTTCACACCCGAATAATTCTCTAAGAACCAGTTTATATGTTTAAGTACTCGTTTAAGTACATTCTAATTTTTAGAATGTACTTAAACGAGTACTTAAACATATAAACTTTAGTATTTGGAATAGAACCCTTGTGTATATTTGTAAATATGTACGCAGATATTTTCATGTCGACTTAAAGTTTATTGACTCAATAACCTTCCATAAAAATGTACAAGTGTTCACACACGCACACACACACACACACACATATATATATATATATATATATATATATATATATATATATATATGCCTGTTAGCATGTACATAACATATATCAATACATATTTAAACACACGTGTATATAAATATATCCTTTCGTTTATTCTAATAATAAAAAAAAGCAAATGTGTACTTAGGCATTTATCAATATGTTTGTTATATGTACATATGAATGCATATATGTGCTTATTTGTATGCTGATAAAATATTAATATGCACATGAATATTTTAACACACACACACACATATATGTATGTATACGTATATGTCTATGTTTACCTATCGGTACAATATGGTAATACAAATGCGTGTTTACTTATTTTTGGCGATTCGTGTCTGTATACTGTTAAACACACACACAAATATATAATTTTATATATATATATATATATATATATATATATATATATATATATATATATCCACAAGTAGAGACACACGCAAAAAACACTCAAAGAAAACTTTAAACTTTCTGTGGCTCCTTTCCAACTTTCGTGGAATTATCGATTATAAAGGCCTTTCATTTTTATATTCTTACTCGGTACAGTTCGTGTGTATTTGGGGCTAAATGAATATATTAGGATACAACTTAGCTGAAAATTATTCATAGATTTTAGACCTGCTTTGATCTATATCTAAACACACACACGCATTTATATATATATATATATATATATATATATATATATATATATATATATATATATATATATATATATATATATTCATTGAAAAAGTTTTTTATACACAAACATTTTAGGATGTACTTTTCTTATTTTAATAAGTTTGTATACTTAAAATATTTAAACAAATTATGGATACATATTTATATATAAGTTGACAAACTATTTTTTTATGGGGGGGGGCTTTCAAAACCTTATTTCTCTTCCTCCAAATGATACGTAGCTTATGTAATTTTTGTTATACTGAGTAAAATACTGTAACATACCCTTGATGGGATCTTTATATTATCCTCAACATATGTTTTGTTCAAAATATGAAATATGTTTTTACGGCCACTGCAATGAGATCAGCATTAGAGAGTACATTTACCATCTCTAGTTTTCGCCAATTAAAATAATTTCTTAGGAGTTTTATCAATGAGTCATCGAATCTCTGAGATGTTTTGTCTGTCGGACGATCGCGTTTAAGTTTACAATTACTTTCTCGTCAGTCTGTCACGCTTAAGTTTGAAATATCACTTCGTGGGATGTTATTTTCTCCGATCGATCGCACTAAATGTTAAAAAGTTACTATCGTTTATATACCACGTTTAATTGTAAATAGTATTGTCTTTAATCTGTCATGATAAAATTGGAAACACTATTTGCATCGCAGCTTGAATTAATGCATCTTATGAAATCCCGTTTTTGTTCTGACTTTAATTAATTTATGTTGTCCCTATAGGCATCACAGTTAAAACCCTAGTTTTATTTTCACTTTAACCCCGCAAACAACAAGGCACATTGCAACTTAGACGTAAATTAGGGGTGAATTAGGGACCAGAGTTACAGGGGAAGTGGGGTGTTGTATAGCGAAATGCTTGTTGACATTACATTTAAACTTCTGCTCTGGAAGTTGCAATGAGAACCTTTAGTGTACAGTACCTCTGCACCAGTGGGAGTCTGGCTAATGCTCTTCGTTTCTCGGTATTTTATCCCCCTTGACCCTTCATGACTACCAGCAGATGTTACTGCCACTACATGAGTGTATGTAGTGTGTCTTTTGTGTTTTATACGGGTGTGTTAGTTTATTAGATTTCTGACAATTTCAGTTCTCTTGGTATCGTGTTATGTTCTTTCTATGTTTTTGTTCTATTTCTATTTCAACTGATCTGTGGCTAGACAATGTTAGTTGATTATGTTTGTTGGTTTTCGCATTCAAAGATTTGTTTTGAAGATTTCGTCTGTTTTCACCATTGCCGTGCGTTGTAAGGTGTCAACCTTCCCTTTTATTCCAATTCCTCATATTCTTTTTTCCTAGTTTTTTTCGGGACTGTTCCTAGTGCTGCTCCAATTATTGGTATTAAGTGATATTCTTCATGTTCTACGTTGAACCTGGTCAGTACTAGATGGGTGACTATTTTAGACCATCAGCTGCTGTATGTGCTCTCTGCGTATCTTGGCATCGTTTCCAGTCGTCGTGGACCTCTTCTTGTTACTGGAATCAAGCAGTGCCGACCCAGGAAGTGTGTGGTTTTGGATTGAGCAACCCTTGCGTCACAATCACACGCGGTATCAATTATCTCTCAAGATAAACAGAGGACATATACTATAACATAATATAATCTAATAAAATGGCATTCCCTTCAGTTCTTTGGCAAGTTCCAACTATTTGCCTCGTGTTACTGCTTCCTTAGACTGTTGAGACGGCGAAGCCTACGATTTAGCAGGTTCTGTCTTCTTCCTGACTATTATACCGCCCGGTCTTCGTTCTTCTACTTCTATTTCTTTATCAATAGAAAAAGTAAAAACAAACTAATGTGAATGGAGGCAAGTGAATAAAAACCAAAACCCAAAATAATTTTAAATTAAAGCTCAATGGTTCTACAGATTAATTGTTATTGTCATTGTCCTTGTTGTTTAACGAGTTTGAATTCTGCATTGAGCCCATGAAGATCATGCCTCAGGATTTCCTCGTCTCCATGAAGTCACCCTCGTTTGTTGCAATTCTGCAGGTTTTACGAAAAGTTGCATGTTTTACACCGGACACTGCGGATTCGAGTAGGATTTGGCCCAGAATACAAAAAGGAATGACGCCAAAGTAACATTGGCATTGTCATTCTATTGATTTGCGGTTTCGCACCTGACACGTCTTTGCTTCACACACGCAGAGGTAGAAACGACCAAAGGACGACGGATGCTGATGCCGACACCGCCTGAATTTTCACCAGAGCCCTGTTAGTCGGGTAGCCTTGGCACTGCCGCGTTGCTACTGAAACGACCACGGTGAGGCTGATTACACCCTATAAAAGAACTAAAAGCGAAAAATGACTAAAGGGGGAAATATTAAACAGAAAGTGATTGAACGTTAAAGTCTTTCTTTGTGTCATCTCAAAGTCAGAATCTATATATCTATATATCTATCTATCTATACCAGCCAGTGTCAGACAAACAGAATTACGTCATAATTTCTTTGAGGCAGTTTAAAGATTTTTAATGTTCCATTATCACTTACACATTTTCTGTTATATTTTACTTTCTTTCTTAACAATTTTTCCCAACAAAATTTAAACGTTGTCATTCTTTTGTTTCTTTTTCTAATGGTTACCATAATTATAATAGCGTTTTAAACGTGTCTATTAATTTGTAGTTAATTTAGACATATTCTTTCTCTGATAAGGTTTTATGAAATAAATGCATCGTAAAGCTATAAAATATTAAAAAATGTTGCCGTTGTTTTGTGAAATCTGAACAATTTCTACTCATAACCACTTATAAAAATAAAATGAAATAATATCCTCCAAGAAAGGAAACTTGAAAGCAACTTTATAATATATTTTACGATTCTAAAAACTAAATAAATGTGTTGCTTTTTTATTTTTAAATGTTTGTACGCTTTAAGTTTCTTTCCCAATACATTTCATCCGTGGAATAAGTTGCCAAAAGAGTTCTTCCCTGCGGAATACAATATGGTCCTCTTCAAATATAAAGTCAATAAACACTTGTGATAAACTGTCTTTTCATTAATCCTTATATCGTTTATAATTAGTGATTATTCAGTAAAAATAATATTAATCATTTTTAACCACTCTTATTTACAAATGTATTTAGAAAAATATCACTTTTAACACATCACTTAATAAATCCTGGGCCTAACTAATAAAACAACTTTAATTTAAACGTTTTTCTTATATTCGATGCCTTTTTGTAGAATGATTTGTATTTAGCCTCAATTTCCGATATCACTTCTTCATTGGAAAAAACATCTCTTTCTTAGAGAATAATTTTGAGGCCTGCAAACAGCCAGTAGTCGCTGGGGGGGGGCACATCTGCTGAATATTGTTGGTGCAGAAGCAATTAGAAGTGCAAGTCGTGCACTTTTACCATCATCACATATTGACGCAAAATCCTTTTTGTTGCGTTGAAACAGTTGCAAACAACGGTCGACGACGCGTTGCTGTTTTTGATCGATTTTGAGCAAATTCAGCACCGAATTTGAACGCAGCTTTATCACTGACAAATTTCCATGCAAAATGGTGAATACACTGAATTATGATATCTTCAACGTGTCTGTTATCTTACACATCATCAATGGACGACAGGCCAAAACGAGTTTGCGAACTTTTTCGATATTTTCGACCTGAACGTTGCTTACATTTAAACACATGCTTACATTTTAACACATGCCATTTGAAGGTTAGTACTGCATAGAAATCGTATGGCTTTTTTATGAGTGGCACAATCTATATGTCAGGCTCGGAACTTATTGAATGATGTGTTACCGGCTGAAAACGTGTATTGATGTAACGATGTTGGTGCTTATCCAGAATTACAGAGACATGAGAAAAAAAGACAAACTGAGAAATATCTGCATAATTTACGTAACCATGACGGAATGAATATATTGTATACCAACAATCACCTCAATGTATCAAGTAGTTTTTATTTCATAAAAGAAAATGAAATTTTGTTGATAAACCACACCATATTAATCATATTCAAGGGAAATAATCCAAACTTGTGCAAACTAGAGACATACAGTCTGGAATCTTGGGTTTTATATCTCTTAGCTCCCTTGAATATGACCAATAATGGTTCTGATATATCAACATTACCCTTTTATCGAAAACATTTTATTATATTTTATAAACTAAAAACTGCTTTATTCATTTACGTGATATTTGGTATGCGATATATTCATTCCGTCACGGGTACATAAATGATACAGATATTTCTCAGTTTGTCTTATTGTTCGCCCATATATCTGTCATTATGGGTAAGCACCCAATTTTTAACAAACAACTTAATCTGCCATATATCTGTCATTATGGGTAAGCACCCAATTTTTAACAAACAACTTAATCTGCCATATATCTGTAATTCTGGGTAAGCACCCAATTTTTAACAAACAACTTAATCTGCCATATATCTGTCATTATGGGTAAGCACCCAATTTTTAACAAACAACTTAATCTGCCATATATCTGTAATTCTGGGTAAGCACCCAATTTTTAACAAACAACTTAATCTGCCATATATCTGTCATTATGGGTAAGCACCCAATTTTTAACAAACAACTTAATCTGCCATATATCTGTAATTCTGGGTAAGCACCCAATTTTTAACAAACAACTTAATCTGCCATATATCTGTAATTCTGGGTAAGCACCCAATTTTTAACAAACAACTAAATCTGACATATATCTGTAATTCTGGGTAAGCACCCAATTTTTAACAAACAACTTAATCTGCCATATATCTGTAATTCTGGGTAAGCACCCAATTTTTAACAAACAACTTAATCTGCCATATATCTGTAATTCTGGGTAAGCACCCAATTTTTAACAAACAACTTAAGCTGACATATATCTGTAATTCTGGGTAAGCACCCAATTTTTAACAAACAACTTAATCTGCCATATATCTGTCATTATGGGTAAGCACCCAATTTTTAACAAACAACTTAATCTGCCATATATCTGTAATTCTGGGTAAGCACCCAATTTTTAACAAACAACTTAATCTGCCATATATCTGTAATTCTGGGTAAGCACCCAATTTTTAACAAACAACTTAATCTGCCATATATCTGTCATTATGGGTAAGCACCCAATTTTTAACAAACAACTTAATCTGCCATATATCTGTAATTCTGGGTAAGCACCCAATTTTTAACAAACAACTTAATCTGCCATATATCTGTCATTATGGGTAAGCACCCAATTTTTAACAAACAACTTAATCTGCCATATATCTGTAATTCTGGGTAAGCACCCAATTTTTAACAAACAACTTAATCTGCCATATATCTGTAATTCTGGGTAAGCACCCAATTTTTAACAAACAACTTAATCTGCCATATATCTGTAATTCTGGGTAAGCACCCAATTTTTAACAAACAACTTAATCTGACATATATCTGTAATTCTGGGTAAGCACCCAATTTTTAACAAACAACTTAATCTGCCATATATCTGTAATTCTGGGTAAGCACCCAATTTTTAACAAACAACTTAATCTGCCATATATCTGTAATTCTGGGTAAGCACCCAATTTTTAACAAACAACTTAATCTGACATATATCTGTAATTCTGGGTAAGCACCCAATTTTTAACAAACAACTTAATCTGACATATATCTGTAATTCTGGGTAAGCACCCAATTTTTAACAAACAACTTAATCTGCCATATATCTGTAATTCTGGGTAAGCACCCAATTTTTAACAAACAACTTAATCTGCCATATATCTGTAATTCTGGGTAAGCACCCAATTTTTAACAAACAACTTAATCTGCCATATATCTGTAATTCTGGGTAAGCACCCAATTTTTAACAAACAACTTAATCTGCCATATATCTGTAATTCTGGGTAAGCACCCAATTTTTAACAAACAACTTAATCTGCCATATATCTGTAATTCTGGGTAAGCACCCAATTTTTAACAAACAACTTAATCTGCCATATATCTGTAATTCTGGGTAAGCACCCAATTTTTAACAAACAACTTAATCTGCCATATATCTGTAATTCTGGGTAAGCACCCAATTTTTAACAAACAACTTAATCTGCCATATATCTGTAATTCTGGGTAAGCACCCAATTGTTAACAAACAACTTAATCTGCCATATATCTGTCATTCTGGGTAAGCACCCAATTTTTAACAAACAACTTAATCTGCCATATATCTGTAATTCTGGGTAAGCACCCAATTTTTAACAAACAACTTAATCTGCCATATATCTGTAATTCTGGGTAAGCACCCAATTTTTAACAAACAACTTAATCTGCCATATATCTGTAATTCTGGGTAAGCACCCAATTTTTAACAAACAACTTAATCTGCCATATATCTGTAATTCTGGGTAAGCACCCAATTTTTAACAAACAACTTAATCTGCCATATATCTGTAATTCTGGGTAAGCACCCAATTTTTAACAAACAACTTAATCTGCCATATATCTGTAATTCTGGGTAAGCACCCAATTTTTAACAAACAACTTAATCTGCCATATATCTGTAATTCTGGGTAAGCACCCAATTTTTAACAAACAACTTAATCTGCCATATATCTGTAATTCTGGGTAAGCACCCAATTTTTAACAAACAACTTAATCTGCCATATATCTGTAATTCTGGGTAAGCACCCAATTTTTAACAAACAACTTAATCTGCCATATATCTGTAATTCTGGGTAAGCACCCAATTTTTAACAAACAACTTAATCTGCCATATATCTGTAATTCTGGGTAAGCACCCAATTTTTAACAAACAACTTAATCTGCCATATATCTGTAATTCTGGGTAAGCACCCAATTTTTAACAAACAACTTAATCTGCCATATATCTGTAATTCTGGGTAAGCACCCAATTTTTAACAAACAACTTAATCTGCCATATATCTGTAATTCTGGGTAAGCACCCAATTTTTAACAAACAACTTAATCTGCCATATATCTGTAATTCTGGGTAAGCACCCAATTTTTAACAAACAACTTAATCTGCCATATATCTGTAATTCTGGGTAAGCACCCAATTTTTAACAAACAACTTAATCTGCCATATATCTGTAATTCTGGGTAAGCACCCAATTTTTAACAAACAACTTAATCTGCCATATATCTGTAATTCTGGGTAAGCACCCAATTTTTAACAAACAACTTAATCTGCCATATATCTGTAATTCTGGGTAAGCACCCAATTTTTAACAAACAACTTAATCTGCCATATATCTGTAATTCTGGGTAAGCACCCAATTTTTAACAAACAACTTAATCTGCCATATATCTGTAATTCTGGGTAAGCACCCAATTTTTAACAAACAACTTAATCTGCCATATATCTGTAATTCTGGGTAAGCACCCAATTTTTAACAAACAACTTAATCTGCCATATATCTGTAATTCTGGGTAAGCACCCAATTTTTAACAAACAACTTAATCTGCCATATATCTGTAATTCTGGGTAAGCACCCAATTTTTAACAAACAACTTAATCTGCCATATATCTGTAATTCTGGGTAAGCACCCAATTTTTAACAAACAACTTAATCTGCCATATATCTGTAATTCTGGGTAAGCACCCAATTTTTAACAAACAACTTAATCTGCCATATATCTGTAATTCTGGGTAAGCACCCAATTTTTAACAAACAACTTAATCTGCCATATATCTGTAATTCTGGGTAAGCACCCAATTTTTAACAAACAACTTAATCTGCCATATATCTGTAATTCTGGGTAAGCACCCAATTTTTAACAAACAACTTAATCTGCCATATATCTGTAATTCTGGGTAAGCACCCAATTTTTAACAAACAACTTAATCTGCCATATATCTGTAATTCTGGGTAAGCACCCAATTTTTAACAAACAACTTAATCTGCCATATATCTGTAATTCTGGGTAAGCACCCAATTTTTAACAAACAACTTAATCTGCCATATATCTGTAATTCTGGGTAAGCACCCAATTTTTAACAAACAACTTAATCTGCCATATATCTGTAATTCTGGGTAAGCACCCAATTTTTAACAAACAACTTAATCTGCCATATATCTGTAATTGTTGGTAAGCACCCAATTTTTAACAAACAACTTAATCTGCCATATATCTGTAATTCTGGGTAAGCACCCAATTTTTAACAAACAACTTAATCTGCCATATATCTGTAATTCTGGGTAAGCACCCAATTTTTAACAAACAACTTAATCTGCCATATATCTGTAATTCTGGGTAAGCACCCAATTTTTAACAAACAACTTAATCTGCCATATATCTGTAATTCTGGGTAAGCACCCAATTTTTAACAAACAACTTAATCTGCCATATATCTGTAATTCTGGGTAAGCACCCAATTTTTAACAAACAACTTAATCTGCCATATATCTGTAATTCTGGGTAAGCACCCAATTTTTAACAAACAACTTAATCTGCCATATATCTGTAATTCTGGGTAAGCACCCAATTTTTAACAAACAACTTAATCTGCCATATATCTGTAATTCTGGGTAAGCACCCAATTTTTAACAAACAACTTAATCTGCCATATATCTGTAATTCTGGGTAAGCACCCAATTTTTAACAAACAACTTAATCTGCCATATATCTGTAATTCTGGGTAAGCACCCAATTTTTAACAAACAACTTAATCTGCCATATATCTGTAATTCTGGGTAAGCACCCAATTTTTAACAAACAACTTAATCTGCCATATATCTGTAATTCTGGGTAAGCACCCAATTTTTAACAAACAACTTAATCTGCCATATATCTGTAATTCTGGGTAAGCACCCAATTTTTAACAAACAACTTAATCTGCCATATATCTGTAATTCTGGGTAAGCACCCAATTTTTAACAAACAACTTAATCTGCCATATATCTGTAATTCTGGGTAAGCACCCAATTTTTAACAAACAACTTAATCTGCCATATATCTGTAATTCTGGGTAAGCACCCAATTTTTAACAAACAACTTAATCTGCCATATATCTGTAATTCTGGGTAAGCACCCAATTTTTAACAAACAACTTAATCTGCCATATATCTGTAATTCTGGGTAAGCACCCAATTTTTAACAAACAACTTAATCTGCCATATATCTGTAATTCTGGGTAAGCACCCAATTTTTAACAAACAACTTAATCTGCCATATATCTGTAATTCTGGGTAAGCACCCAATTTTTAACAAACAACTTAATCTGCCATATATCTGTAATTCTGGGTAAGCACCCAATTTTTAACAAACAACTTAATCTGCCATATATCTGTAATTCTGGGTAAGCACCCAATTTTTAACAAACAACTTAATCTGCCATATATCTGTAATTCTGGGTAAGCACCCAATTTTTAACAAACAACTTAATCTGCCATATATCTGTAATTCTGGGTAAGCACCCAATTTTTAACAAACAACTTAATCTGCCATATATCTGTAATTCTGGGTAAGCACCCAATTTTTAACAAACAACTTAATCTGCCATATATCTGTAATTCTGGGTAAGCACCCAATTTTTAACAAACAACTTAATCTGCCATATATCTGTAATTCTGGGTAAGCACCCAATTTTTAACAAACAACTTAATCTGCCATATATCTGTAATTCTGGGTAAGCACCCAATTTTTAACAAACAACTTAATCTGCCATATATCTGTAATTCTGGGTAAGCACCCAATTTTTAACAAACAACTTAATCTGCCATATATCTGTAATTCTGGGTAAGCACCCAATTTTTAACAAACAACTTAATCTGCCATATATCTGTAATTCTGGGTAAGCACCCAATTTTTAACAAACAACTTAATCTGCCATATATCTGTAATTCTGGGTAAGCACCCAATTTTTAACAAACAACTTAATCTGCCATATATCTGTAATTCTGGGTAAGCACCCAATTTTTAACAAACAACTTAATCTGCCATATATCTGTAATTCTGGGTAAGCACCCAATTTTTAACAAACAACTTAATCTGCCATATATCTGTAATTCTGGGTAAGCACCCAATTTTTAACAAACAACTTAATCTGCCATATATCTGTAATTCTGGGTAAGCACCCAATTTTTAACAAACAACTTAATCTGCCATATATCTGTAATTCTGGGTAAGCACCCAATTTTTAACAAACAACTTAATCTGCCATATATCTGTAATTCTGGGTAAGCACCCAATTTTTAACAAACAACTTAATCTGCCATATATCTGTAATTCTGGGTAAGCACCCAATTTTTAACAAACAACTTAATCTGCCATATATCTGTAATTCTGGGTAAGCACCCAATTTTTAACAAACAACTTAATCTGCCATATATCAGTAATTCTGGGTAAGCACCCAATTTTTAACAAACAACTTAATCTGCCATATATCTGTAATTGTTGGTAAGCACCCAATTTTTAACAAACAACTTAATCTGCCATATATCTGTAATTCTGGGTAAGCACCCAATTTTTAACAAACAACTTAATCTGCCATATATCTGTAATTCTGGGTAAGCACCCAATTTTTAACAAACAACTTAATCTGCCATATATCTGTAATTCTGGGTAAGCACCCAATTTTTAACAAACAACTTAATCTGCCATATATCTGTAATTCTGGGTAAGCACCCAATTTTTAACAAACAACTTAATCTGCCATATATCTGTAATTCTGGGTAAGCACCCAATTTTTAACAAACAACTTAATCTGCCATATATCTGTAATTCTGGGTAAGCACCCAATTTTTAACAAACAACTTAATCTGCCATATATCTGTAATTCTGGGTAAGCACCCAATTTTTAACAAACAACTTAATCTGCCATATATCTGTAATTCTGGGTAAGCACCCAATTTTTAACAAACAACTTAATCTGCCATATATCTGTAATTGTTGGTAAGCACCCAATTTTTAACAAACAACTTAATCTGCCATATATCTGTAATTCTGGGTAAGCACCCAATTTTTAACAAACAACTTAATCTGCCATATATCAGTAATTCTGGGTAAGCACCCAATTTTTAACAAACAACTTAATCTGCCATATATCAGTAATTCTGGGTAAGCACCCAATTTTTAACAAACAACTTAATCTGCCATATATCTGTAATTGTTGGTAAGCACCCAATTTTTAACAAACAACTTAATCCGCCATATATCAGTAATTCTGGGTAAGCACCCAATTTTTAACAAACAACTTAATCTGCCATATATCTGTAATTCTGGGTAAGCACCCAATTTTTAACAAACAACTTAATCTGCCATATATCTGTAATTCTGGGTAAGCACCCAATTTTTAACAAACAACTTAATCTGCCATATATCTGTAATTCTGGGTAAGCACCCAATTTTTAACAAACAACTTAATCTGCCATATATCTGTAATTCTGGGTAAGCACCCAATTTTTAACAAACAACTTAATCTGCCATATATCTGTAATTCTGGGTAAGCACCCAATTTTTAACAAACAACTTAATCTGCCATATATCTGTAATTCTGGGTAAGCACCCAATTTTTAACAAACAACTTAATCTGCCATATATCTGTAATTCTGGGTAAGCACCCAATTTTTAACAAACAACTTAATCTGCCATATATCTGTAATTCTGGGTAAGCACCCAATTTTTAACAAACAACTTAATCTGCCATATATCAGTAATTCTGGGTAAGCACCCAATTTTTAACAAACAACTTAATCTGCCATATATCTGTAATTGTTGGTAAGCACCCAATTTTTAACAAACAACTTAATCTGCCATATATCTGTAATTCTGGGTAAGCACCCAATTTTTAACAAACAACTTAATCTGCCATATATCTGTAATTCTGGGTAAGCACCCAATTTTTAACAAACAACTTAATCTGCCATATATCTGTAATTCTGGGTAAGCACCCAATTTTTAACAAACAACTTAATCTGCCATATATCTGTAATTCTGGGTAAGCACCCAATTTTTAACAAACAACTTAATCTGCCATATATCTGTAATTCTGGGTAAGCACCCAATTTTTAACAAACAACTTAATCTGCCATATATCTGTAATTCTGGGTAAGCACCCAATTTTTAACAAACAACTTAATCTGCCATATATCTGTAATTCTGGGTAAGCACCCAATTTTTAACAAACAACTTAATCTGCCATATATCTGTAATTCTGGGTAAGCACCCAATTTTTAACAAACAACTTAATCTGCCATATATCTGTAATTGTTGGTAAGCACCCAATTTTTAACAAACAACTTAATCTGCCATATATCTGTAATTCTGGGTAAGCACCCAATTTTTAACAAACAACTTAATCTGCCATATATCAGTAATTCTGGGTAAGCACCCAATTTTTAACAAACAACTTAATCTGCCATATATCAGTAATTCTGGGTAAGCACCCAATTTTTAACAAACAACTTAATCTGCCATATATCTGTAATTGTTGGTAAGCACCCAATTTTTAACAAACAACTTAATCCGCCATATATCAGTAATTCTGGGTAAGCACCCAATTTTTAACAAACAACTTAATCTGCCATATATCTGTAATTCTGGGTAAGCACCCAATTTTTAACAAACAACTTAATCTGCCATATATCTGTAATTCTGGGTAAGCACCCAATTTTTAACAAACAACTTAATCTGCCATATATCTGTAATTCTGGGTAAGCACCCAATTTTTAACAAACAACTTAATCTGCCATATATCTGTAATTCTGGGTAAGCACCCAATTTTTAACAAACAACTTAATCTGCCATATATCTGTAATTCTGGGTAAGCACCCAATTTTTAACAAACAACTTAATCTGCCATATATCTGTAATTCTGGGTAAGCACCCAATTTTTAACAAACAACTTAATCTGCCATATATCTGTAATTCTGGGTAAGCACCCAATTTTTAACAAACAACTTAATCTGCCATATATCTGTAATTCTGGGTAAGCACCCAATTTTTAACAAACAACTTAATCTGCCATATATCTGTAATTCTGGGTAAGCACCCAATTTTTAACAAACAACTTAATCTGCCATATATCTGTAATTCTGGGTAAGCACCCAATTTTTAACAAACAACTTAATCTGCCATATATCTGTAATTCTGGGTAAGCACCCAATTTTTAACAAACAACTTAATCTGCCATATATCTGTAATTCTGGGTAAGCACCCAATTTTTAACAAACAACTTAATCTGCCATATATCTGTAATTCTGGGTAAGCACCCAATTTTTAACAAACAACTTAATCTGCCATATATCTGTAATTCTGGGTAAGCACCCAATTTTTAACAAACAACTTAATCTGCCATATATCTGTAATTCTGGGTAAGCACCCAATTTTTAACAAACAACTTAATCTGCCATATATCTGTAATTCTGGGTAAGCACCCAATTTTTAACAAACAACTTAATCTGCCATATATCTGTAATTCTGGGTAAGCACCCAATTTTTAACAAACAACTTAATCTGCCATATATCTGTAATTCTGGGTAAGCACCCAATTTTTAACAAACAACTTAATCTGCCATATATCTGTAATTCTGGGTAAGCACCCAATTTTTAACAAACAACTTAATCTGCCATATATCTGTAATTCTGGGTAAGCACCCAATTTTTAACAAACAACTTAATCTGCCATATATCTGTAATTCTGGGTAAGCACCCAATTTTTAACAAACAACTTAATCTGCCATATATCTGTAATTCTGGGTAAGCACCCAATTTTTAACAAACAACTTAATCTGCCATATATCTGTAATTCTGGGTAAGCACCCAATTTTTAACAAACAACTTAATCTGCCATATATCTGTAATTCTGGGTAAGCACCCAATTTTTAACAAACAACTTAATCTGCCATATATCTGTAATTCTGGGTAAGCACCCAATTTTTAACAAACAACTTAATCTGCCATATATCTGTAATTCTGGGTAAGCACCCAATTTTTAACAAACAACTTAATCTGCCATATATCTGTAATTCTGGGTAAGCACCCAATTTTTAACAAACAACTTAATCTGCCATATATCTGTAATTCTGGGTAAGCACCCAATTTTTAACAAACAACTTAATCTGCCATATATCTGTAATTCTGGGTAAGCACCCAATTTTTAACAAACAACTTAATCTGCCATATATCTGTAATTCTGGGTAAGCACCCAATTTTTAACAAACAACTTAATCTGCCATATATCTGTAATTCTGGGTAAGCACCCAATTTTTAACAAACAACTTAATCTGCCATATATCTGTAATTCTGGGTAAGCACCCAATTTTTAACAAACAACTTAATCTGCCATATATCTGTAATTCTGGGTAAGCACCCAATTTTTAACAAACAACTTAATCTGCCATATATCTGTAATTCTGGGTAAGCACCCAATTTTTAACAAACAACTTAATCTGCCATATATCTGTAATTCTGGGTAAGCACCCAATTTTTAACAAACAACTTAATCTGCCATATATCTGTAATTCTGGGTAAGCACCCAATTTTTAACAAACAACTTAATCTGCCATATATCTGTAATTCTGGGTAAGCACCCAATTTTTAACAAACAACTTAATCTGCCATATATCTGTAATTCTGGGTAAGCACCCAATTTTTAACAAACAACTTAATCTGCCATATATCTGTAATTCTGGGTAAGCACCCAATTTTTAACAAACAACTTAATCTGCCATATATCTGTAATTCTGGGTAAGCACCCAATTTTTAACAAACAACTTAATCTGCCATATATCTGTAATTCTGGGTAAGCACCCAATTTTTAACAAACAACTTAATCTGCCATATATCTGTAATTCTGGGTAAGCACCCAATTTTTAACAAACAACTTAATCTGCCATATATCTGTAATTCTGGGTAAGCACCCAATTTTTAACAAACAACTTAATCTGCCATATATCTGTAATTCTGGGTAAGCACCCAATTTTTAACAAACAACTTAATCTGCCATATATCTGTAATTCTGGGTAAGCACCCAATTTTTAACAAACAACTTAATCTGCCATATATCTGTAATTCTGGGTAAGCACCCAATTTTTAACAAACAACTTAATCTGCCATATATCTGTAATTCTGGGTAAGCACCCAATTTTTAACAAACAACTTAATCTGCCATATATCTGTAATTCTGGGTAAGCACCCAATTTTTAACAAACAACTTAATCTGCCATATATCTGTAATTCTGGGTAAGCACCCAATTTTTAACAAACAACTTAATCTGCCATATATCTGTAATTCTGGGTAAGCACCCAATTTTTAACAAACAACTTAATCTGCCATATATCTGTAATTCTGGGTAAGCACCCAATTTTTAACAAACAACTTAATCTGCCATATTCTTACAGGGAGGTTTCTGGACCTGAGATGCAATTAATAACAAATTTGTTATATTTCGATAAAAAATAACATTAAAAAAACGTTGAATTTACAGGCACTGTCACCAGGCTTTCATTAACAAATACTTTCGTTTCCTTGCTTCTGTGTGTGGAAATATTTTCTTCTTCTTTTTCTTCCAATACTCTTAATCCCATATATAATCACGAACATATGCAAAAAAAACAACCTTTTGCATCTAGTGAAATGTATTTTCAAGTGATAGATATAGATTAAGATATTCTGTTTTAAATCGTAACATTCTGTCGCATGTGGTTGTCAGGAGGATCTTTCGGGATCATTAATCGATAACAAATGTTCGTGTACCTAAATTAAGAAAAAAGATGTGAGTTAAGCAGCACTGGCATGGGGTCACCATTAAAACCTACTCTCGCCATGTTTGTCTTAGTTGTATGAAGCAGAGCGGATACTTTTTTGTGCCTATCTTTTTTTTCAATTTGTTATCAATAAGATAAGCCAACAGCTGCGGACAGATTCGGGATGTTTTGCAGAGAATTCGTGTGTTGTTTTTACGCAAGTGTAAATATGTCCGAACAAAAGAAAGACAAACATAGTGTAACAGTGGAGTATTCAAAATTCGTTTTATTTTTTATTCTTACGGCATATCGACGCTATTGGGGTCCCTATTTACTTGCCTCCTCACGAGAGCAGAGTTAGGCACATGGTCAGTTTTTAATGTGGGGAAAAAATCCATCTCTCCTAAAAAAAGGACTCTGGATTAGAAATAAAATATAAATTAACTCGGTATAGAAATATTTCATTTCTTTGACCTAAAACAAAACAGATATTACACTTTCATCCAAGCTCTAAGATCGAGAAGCTATTGGAGTCATTTACTGCATAAATACAATCTATTGGAACGAATTAATTGTATATGATTAGTTGAACATAAGTTGCTATTTAGCTACGATTTACTTGTTACCCACAACAGCAATATGTGGCACAATGTCGCCAGGTGAAGAAAATCAGCTGCTCTGAGGAGGAACTCTGGTTGTGTACGAAAAACATGCTCCATTAGGAGCGCCTTTGGCTATCCGCAATAACTCCCCCATCCCGAAATATAATGAACTTCTTAGGGACGAACCGAACCATAGCTCATTCCTACAAAAGAAAGGTATATATGTGCTTGCCTCCCAACCCGCGAGTGCAGTTAGGCACACTGTCGGTTTTTAACGTGGTGGAAACCCAGCTACCCAAAAAGGGGAACTTTGGATTGGGACTAAATAAAATTGTGCTTCAGTCTAGAAGGATATCTCCTTCACAGGTTGAAACCAGAAAAGATTAAGTATAGTATAAAACAGATACTACACTTTGCAATATTTATTTGCAAAACATATAATAGTTTACATACCATACAAATTAGGACACAAGGTCACCAAATACTAAACTTAGCTCCTTGATAAAAGACCAAAAGAAAGTTCTGCTCACCAGCGAAGCATTTTCTATTTGCGTATGTGATGTTTTAAAGTGGTTCTGTTCCAATGGATCACTTAGAAGGGTAGCGTAGGGATTCGGAATCACTCACATTGTCTTCCACGGATAATTGTATACGTATATACATTTCATGAAAATAGGATATATTTAAGTTTTTGAAAAAGGGTCGCCCCTAGCTACCTTAAGGTTTGTAAGACACTTAGAAAGTAGAACCACTTCCAATGGCTTCCCCATAAAATTTTATACACATGAGTTAAATTTTATAAAAATAGGATATATTTTAATTTGAAAGGAGTTTATGCTCTCACAGCCCCCTTAGGGACGCACTTAAAGATTTAAGAATACTTCCATTGTCTTTACCGTTAAATTTGACAATAAAAATGCACTTTTAGATTTTATGTAGATTCTCTAACCTTTCATTCTATAGGAAACACACAAACATCATACACATATACAAAAATACATTGAGTTTCATATATATATAAGATTTGTCGCTTACTTCTTTTTGTTCTTTTATTTTTCTCTCACATTTATTTTTCAGAACAGTTTATTAATACTGTCTTTTTGTACGCTAATTATGACGTCGTCTTATCACCTGAGTTGATTTAAGATCTTATATTATCATGTAAATTGTCATAAGAAACTGACGAAAATTCAAAGTATCTATGCTTACGTCACCGGATTACATTCAACCAATGAGAAATCTACCTCGTTTTCAGAGACTGAAATACATTGAAGGGGTTAAACGTTGTCACTCACACACGAGTAACCTTCTTCACTTAACCCCGAGAGAATATAACGGCCGACCAATATTTAACAATTATTAGTACCGATTAATTATCCGTTGGACATGCCTGTTCATGTTCAAAGATTTATTGCGCGTTTTTCGTTCGTGTTTTACGTTGAAATAATAAAATCTGCACTATTTACAACTAGCTACGTTTTGCCAACTCTTGCGCCCTGCAAGACTTGTAAGGTTAAAGGCGTTCTCACTTGCAAACCAATCATTTTATCCCAAAGTCTGAATTGCCCCCATCAAACAACAGTTTTCTATCACTTCTCCTCTCTCTTCCACACACTTTCTTTCTCTCCCATTCTCTCCCTCACTTTCTATCGCTTTCTTTATAGCTGTGTCTCTTTTTAGTTCTGTTGTAAACAAAGCCACCATGTTTTGTATTTTCATTGATATAACCCTTTCTTTTAGGTTTCGTCTCTTATTTCAATAAATCATATATCAATGTTTCGCGGCTAGTCATGTTTTTGCGTTTTGTTCTCCGCGGGTTTGACCATTAATTGTGAGCAGTTGAAAAATAGTCAATGTGAATGAGAAGGTCACATTAAAAACGAGGGTCAGAAAACGCGAAACAATTACAGCACTGATAGTTTTTGTTTTAAAATTGTGAGACCGAATTTGGAAGGAGTTCAAAATGGAGGAAAACAACAAAAAAGTCGAGCGAGCCAAACAAAGTGTTTTTTTCTTTTTTCACGAACAAGGCGGATATTTTTTAGATGCGTCCATTTAATCTACGCGTTTAGTCATGAGAATGCTATTTCAAACGTAAACGTGACATATAGATGACTCCGTCCATGTATCGACATAGCCTGTTTTACAGTGCGCGCAGCTAAACATACTATTTCCACTTACGGCTGGAATACAGAAGAAATACTATTTAACATTTATGGGTGGGATGCAGAACATTGTTTTCAAAATTACGGAGTAGATTCATAGGAAATGTTATTTCCAACTTACACTTGGGATACAAAGACAATTCTATTTCAATCTTAAGGTGAGGATACAGAGGTAATGCTATTTTAATCTTAAGGTTAGGATACAGAGGTAATGCTATTTCAATCTTACAGTTAGGATACATAGGTAATGCTATGTCAATCTTACAGTTAAG
>OY744522.1:90829630-90849630 GCA_963556195.1 Sepiola atlantica | reverse complement strand
TTAAAATTTCATGTAGAGCAATTCTTTTTATTCTTAAATGGTTTCTATCGAACTTATTTAAAAAAAGTGGGTCAAGTTTGGCTTAGATCAACCCCTTAAATGCTGAAGTGTACAAGAAATAACGTGCCAATGTTTTTCACCGGGTTGTCGAGAATATATAGTCCAAAATTCATAATCATCGGTTTATATAAAACCAACAAAAGTTTATATATTCACTTCGTAAATGTTAACATTTCTAAAAATGAACGTACTTATTTTATTCATCGTGTCGTCTAGAATATATATTGTATAATTCATAATGATCTGTTCATTAGTTTACGAGATTATCCTGTCAACACACACCTATATATACCCACACCTAACTTTATATATATAGAGAAAACAGCGGACTTTCGAACTTAGACCACTGTAGCATAGCGTCTTGCAAATCGATATTTTAATTAGCGTAGCCATTTTTTCTTTTTCTTCCTTCTATCACATTCTTTGCAACAAGGAAATGTATTTCTACTCAGTCCCTTTCTAAAAATATTACTCCTGCTAGATTTTTTGAAATTATACTTTTTCACTGATGACTGAAACAGCTTGTGTTGCTTAAGCCATAAAAACTGACTTCGCTCCGTCTTTCACGGCTTTCAGATAAACAATTATATTTGTTTAGATAGAACATTGAACTATTTATTACTAGCCGAACACAATAATTCATAGGCGACACAATAATTCATAGGCGGCACAATACTTTGCTTTTGAAAACGTATTCAATTATTTTTTTCGTGAAATTCTATTTTTCTGGCTTTAAATTAGTTTGCTATTCCTCATCTGTTAGTAAACAGCATTACAATTTAACTTCCGGTATACGCAGAGGAAAATCAATTATTTTGACATATTTCCATGTTCACAAATATGTTTTGTTTTAATTATTGTATTAGAACTAATTATAAAATTGAATAAAATGATCAATAAGCAAAATATGCCGATTTTTGTTGATAAACCATGTTTGAATGGAAATATGCTGCTTAAATATACGTATATGTAGAGGTGTATCATTTATTTCAGGATTATTTTATGCGTCCTCACATCGTTATAAGAGGTTCGGTTCGTATCGATTCTCTATGAAATTTCATTATCATCGCTAGCGTGCACAATAAATAGATCTATCTTATATTAGATTGGTCAAAGCGTCTTCATAAGAAGACACGTCTGCCAGTCGGTTTGTTACGCTTATCTTCGAAATAGTGTAATGTTACCTCTATTTATTTCGTGTTCCAAATATCAAGGTATGTAATGTATTATGCGTGATCTTTCTTCGTATGGTTATGTTTCACGTATCTTTGTGGAGGGGGTCGTTTCCAACTTAAAATGAGACATAAAAAATTGAGAATCTGAACTGGTCATTTTCACCAGCAATTAGGACACAATAATGACTAGAACAACAAGAATTGTACGTTGCTGGACTTTTAATGATGTCGTTTACCTCATTTATTAAGTATAACGGGCTCATCTCTGAGCAATCAAAGCACAGGACGCCATCGCTTTTCGAAATAGTAGACTATCCATCATTTTCACTGTACTTATAAACTACTGTTTTCATTTTTACACATTTCTTTCTAAACAACAAAACACAACTGTTTATCTTAATAATTTAAATACCGATTTTTCTAAATCACAACGTGTCAAAAAACTTGTCTTGAATTCATATGCAACATAATCTCACCTGAAAATTTCCATTCTCTAACCTATATTTTGCGTATCATTTTATTTATATAAAACTAGACCACTTATCATTTTCCAAATAATTTTAAACTCTGAACGAGAAATTTCAAAGTTAACATTTTAGTTTCAAGGATATTTCTGCATAACCGATTTATCCTACGTTGAATATTGTTAACTAATTTTCTTCCTTCGCTCTGTCACGCTTAAGATCGAAATAGTAGTTTTATCGCTGAACGTTCAAATTGAATGGATGCATCTTAAAATGTCTATTCTTGTTTATACTGTACATATCTACAGAATTATCATGTGATTTTCTGAAAAGTGTAGAAATGTATTTATCAAAAGAAAGTGAGAGCAAATTATTAAAATTAAAACATCGCATAAAGAAATCTCTTTAGAATGAGAAAAGTTTCGAATATTTAACGATATGCGAAAAACGTAACTTTAATGATTATAATGAGATGTTCGTGTTTAATAAGACGTTAACAATAACGAAGATTCATAAGATACGCGCGTTTAGCGGTGAAAATGCTAATTTAAATTTAAACATGATCGACCGACGTAAATATTTCAAACTTAAACATGACTTACGAAAATTATTTTTGTACATTAGGCGTAACAGACCAGCGAAAATATTATTTGAGATTTAAGCTCTACTGACCAATGTGAACGCGATTTTAAACTTGAAGGATAAACAAGAATCTCATTTTAAACTGCGGAAAGATTAAGGAAATTCTATTTCAATCGGTTTGACAAACCGACGAAAATTCAATTTAAAAAGGTAAAATGATATTTTAAACGTAAGCATGACCACCAAAACGATATTTTGAACTAAAAAAATGATATTTAAAATTCAAACGTGATAAATCAACAAAAATACAATTTTAATATTAGGATTGGCGGATCAAATAAATACAATTTTTAAATACAGATTGACAGACCGAATTAAATTATCGTCAAAATCGAAACACTAATAAAATATGACCATGTAGTTTTTAAACATATTAAGATTTATTTTTAAAAAACACCCAAGTGTGACACACAATTTTACATCAATCTAATCCAAATGTTATGCACAATCGAGATACGATATGTTTTTTTTTTATATAAAGATATATTGAACAAACTTAAGCGTGACTGACCAACTAAAAACCTCGCATCGAGATGACAGGACACATCTAAAAGCGTAAGTTTTACGATTGTTGTGACAGATTAACAGATTTAGAAGACGTTAAAAAAAGACAAAGATACAAAAAAATAGCAAACAGAAATGAGAGCAGTAGAATAGAGAATGTATGGAAGGAAAGAAGAGACACATTTAATGTTTTTTTCCCCTCAAATTTCACTAATCGTTAATCAGTTAGCTTTTCACTCTGTTTCAAAGCCAAGGGTCAAAAGAGAAGTAAATGAGACAGGCCAAGAACAAAAAATTAAGGGGGTGAACTGTTAAGTTTATACTAGGGGTTGGGTCCACGGGGCGATTTTTACCGCAGTAAGTGTGAGACCTTATCGGTAAATAGATAACCTTAAGTAAGTTTTTTTTTTGTTTCTTTTTTGTTACCGATAAAAACTTTTGATTGTGTCGGCCATTAAGAAGCCATGACGAAGATCACAAACACGGCCATTTTCGTTGGGTTTTTTTTTTTGTTTTTTCTCTCGCTGTCCTTTCTGTCCGACTCGAAGACGGATAACTTGTAGATAAACATCAAAAGGTTTAAGATGAGGAATGGCGACGAAAAATGTCTCGCTTTCCTTCTGACTGTTGTTTGCTTATACAGAATTTCTGAAATTCACCGTATTACGCTAATATACTGTAAGAGTAAAACAATATATATCACACATCGAGTTATGAAAGACTTTATTTAATGAAGGACCCCTAATTGTAATCCCTCTAAAATGTTTTAATCACATATTCGCTATATTTACCTGGCGTTATCCGGGTAGAGACATATTGTCGGATGGAGGACTTAGATTAAAAAAATATATATAATCATGTTAACGATTTGAAAAATATTTATTTCAATTTTCTCTTATTTTATTTTTTAATTTCAAAAAGTATTCTATTAATAGTAAATAAAAATTAATTATATTTTTATTTCTCAAAGTTACGTATGAGCTAAACGCACCTACTCACGAGATCTTTTCTGATAGTTTTAATGATACAGAGATTATGGCATCTTTCTTGGAAAGGGGCCTTCAACAATGCAATCTAAACAGATAAAAGGCGCCTGATAATTTTAGGTGATACGAAGCGATTGTTGTGTTGTCCCTTGTTCTTTCCTCTTTGGAGCCGAAATGTGCTGATTCTACGTTTCCTCAAATAGGTGCTATCTTATTTCTTCGCTGTTGCTTCGTACTTTCTTTTTGTTGTTCGGCCCTTCTTGCCGTCGAGTTCCCTCGGTTTTCGTGTCGTCTCTAGTGCAAAGACCCGTTGTTCGTTTATTGTTGTGCGTATAACTTTGTTGAGTTATAGTAACAAGGATTAAGATGAGAGAGAATTAAAAAACGGAGATTTATTGCGAGAAAAATATTAAGTAATCAAAATTTGCACATAATTATGTAGGAGAGAGACGGGTATATTGACCATACGTAACTATAGATAGATAGATGGATAGACTGACAGACATGTCCAGATCAGCGTCCATTGCTGCGTGCGATTCTTAAAAGTTTTGTCGTTGTTAAGAGATGTTGTCAGTGACTGTTCGTTTCAAAATCTCAAGCCGGCCTAATTTCAAATCTAACCGTTGTCTCTCGTTTTCCTACCCGTCAGATCTCACCCTAGTGCAAGATCACTCCAGAGTACACACTGAGAACTTGATTGTTTCCCACACGGACATGGTCATTGTGACCGTACTCCTTCACCTGTGTGTAACTCGGTACTAGCCGATCTACACACCTATTATTCAACAGCGATTAATATTTACAATGTTTTTTGTAATAAGATTTTAAAAGATTTGTTTTAGTTTGCCCTTAATTTACTTATTTCAAGAAATATTAATAGTAAATAAAAACAATTCAATGTGCTTCAATCAAAGTCGTGTACAGCCGATAAACACACACAATATTGTGTATATTAGTTTTCTTAATATGCAGATTACGTGCAAGAATCAAAACTTTAGCCTATAAAAATGTTTTCAAACGTCCGATGATATAGAGTGAAAATGGTTTAAACAATTATACTTTCAAAATAACTGTAATGCAATAAACATTAATGCAATAAGGTAAAGAATCAATGTTAAGTTGTGTATTACAAACATACAACACCCTACAATTGATATACAACAACATTTATAATAGAATAACTGCATTTACATAGAAGACAATGTTTTCGTCTGAAGTATTTTGTTATATTTTAACTTTGCGATGGGTGTATGAACGATTATACACTCGTGTCGTAGTCGTGAACCACGGTTCTTTGCATCTGCTGATTAAATCACTCGGACGCCGATGTTTATAAAAAAGGTGTATTGAAAGAGAAAGAGAGAGAGAGAAAGAGAAAGACAGAAAAGGGCAGGCAGGCAGTCAGTCAGTCGGTCAGTCAAAACACATAATAGCAATATACCTCTTATATACGCGCGTGCGAGAGAGAGAGAGAGAGAGAGAGAGAGAGAAAGAAAGAGAGAGAAAATAACAGACAGACATATGTATAGCTCATCTGGCTAAATCTAGCTATAGTGAGCGGACTGCCCCAGTCTCGCCGACCAAAGAAATCGAAAGTCTGCGACCAGAAGTCACATGGTTTCCTCGACTTCCGTCTGAAGTAACCTCTGACCTTTAAGGTGTCACTAAAAATTTTCCATTGAAACACGGTCGTTGTTGTCTAACAATCTATTACACACTATCTGTATCTACTACAAGTTTCCGGTAGTGTATTTATTTGCAATTTCTTCCACGTATCAACTATGCATGTTTACTTTTCTAAATATTTTGTATACCTACCAAAGGGGAGTAACTCATTACGGACGAATATAGAGTTACATCCCTGTTGCATGTGGCGATCATTTGAAAATAATTTCGACCCGTAAAAAATATTTTCTTGAAGGAATTACATCGTATTACATATTATTCTTCTTAACGACATGCTGCAACGATCCACTAGCAAAAAACTGACCAACCAGAATTTGATATTGATTTTGCACGAACAAAGCTTTCGCTGACAATAAAACAGTAACTAGACTGACTTTACTTTATATATTAGGTTATAAAAATATGCAACATCGATTTCATCGTACAACCTATCAAATAAATAACGTAAAAATAATTTTTAATAAACTTAAGAAATTTCAGGAATTCGTGATGCTATATGCTCATTTTAATCTTATTTGTCATAGTTATAACTTTTTTGACGTCATATGAACATTTATTGTGCGAGAAAGCGAGTAATATACATGGACGTATTTGATTTAATTTGTATGTATATTTTATACAATTCGTTGTTATTATTGCTTCATATTTGTAAATAACATTTTAGTTTATTAGTATTTTTTTTAATTAAAAATAAAAAGAAGCTATTTACCATGAACACTTTTCAAAGAAATAATGCAAGGATATGTTTTACATTTAATCATGCCTCCTTACCGACTTTTGACTTCTAACTTGAAATTATCATCTGTGTGCTTACACATTACTTCATTAACTATGTCAGTCACGGTTTAAAATACGATTATTTTCATTGAAAACTGTATTCCTTTTCCTCAATATAATCTGATAGTCAACCGCCGTTTCCTTATTGTAACATTTATAAAACGTGTCCAATAAATAGCACAGTGTGACTTTTATACTTGTATGACGTCAAACTTATTATTTATAAGCATTTAAAAGGGTGCCCATGAGACTGAAGGGGTTAAACAAAAACAATTAAAATCAATACATTTTGACATAACTTCAACTACTTAAAAACCAGCTCACGTTTAACTTCCTTAAATAAAAACCATAAAACCCCAAGGGAATTTTTCCACCAGAAGCAAGTATATTTCTTCCAGTTGCAGTACACTTCGACGCTTGGAACTCGATCGCATTTTTGTGAAGATTCTCTCTCTCTCAACGAGCGACAGAGATGGTTGAATAAATGCTGGGCGAAATTAAAGTCATTATGCTGTTTTAAGCAGACTGTTATACCTCCTCCTTGGATGGAGGCTGGTGGTAGAGTATATGTTTATTCGCCATACCATAATCTCAGGAATTACCTCCACTTTTTTATAAGGGGGGAGGGCGATTTAGTATCGCTTCTATGGTCATGATACCATCCTCCAATAGATTACCTTCTCCTCTTTGAAAGGTTACTGTAGTATTTGTTCTGCTGTCATGATACCACCCTCCCCGTTATTACCTCCGTCTTTGGATAGGGTAGTGTACGTCAACAAAAAAAGTTGCACAATCTGCTATTCATTAGCAAACTAAACACTTACAGTACATATACTTGAAAAATTATGCTCCCTCCGGTCGCATAGTATTGCTAGTGTATATATATATATATATATATATATATCAAGGGAGGTGCGAGAGCGTTTTACCCCTTAATAGACCATACGAATGGCCTATGCTGGAAATCTCATTTCTTTGATCAATAATAACTCAAAACTTTGCACAAAATGTTTATATGATAGGTTCTATAAGTGTGTAGAATTTCAGCATCATTAGTCAAGGCAACCCAGAGATCCAGAAGTTCAATCATGAAATCATGTTATCTGTGTGTACGTACGTACGTACGTACGTATGTATATGCTACCCTGTATCTCATCAACTATTTGATTGATTCAGCTGATTTTTGGTAGAAATACAGGTTCTATGGTCTAGTTGATGGCATTTTAATTTCAGTTTTCCATATACCTTAATTAGTTAAACTATCAACTATATCAGTTATGAGAAGGCATTGTATTGAGGCATAGCCTTTACAAAAGTAGTGACATTCTATGATAAATGCCAGTATACTGAAATCATATGCCCTTAATAGGGTTAAGATGAAAATTCATATACACTTAATGTACAAAAGCAAGAAAATTCCCAAATTTTTACACTTTTATTGTCATTAGGGGTATGCGAGCACAACAAGGCATATTTTACTGGTAGGAATGTTTCTTCAGCGCACCTAACACACTTCATCCACTCATGCATAGAGATTTATACTGTAGTGATGTGATAATGAAATGGTTTTGTTGATATGTAGTCATACCCTTAATTAATGACAATAAAAATGTAAAAATTTGGGAATTTCCTTGCTTTTGTACATTTAGTGTATATGAATTTTCATCTTAACCATATTTAGGGCATATGATTTCAGTATACTGGCATTTTTCATGGAATATATATATGCATAATCACCACAGGCATATATAATATTTAACCTATAGGGATATGTTATACATAGCGAAACAGAAAGAGGCTAACTTTGAATGTTGTCTTTTAATTTTTTTATATATAACTGTCTTTGCAAACTCACTTGTTTCCGGATTCAAACAATTTGACTCGAGCTCAATGAGTCATCGGTTAGGGTCACATTGTTATCGTCTGCATATGAACATAAGAGTCAACTTATCAAAATGAGAAAATCGGAACAGAACCAAATGAAGACACCAGGTATTGCACACACAAAATATTTTACATCCTTTCAGATAGTTATCTGAACGTTATAACAATAAAAACAATTCACTGTGCTTATCTTACATATACGTATCTATTTCTGAGATATTTTTATTATAACTGTATTACAAGAAATTATTTTTCGTCCCAAAATGATTTTTTTTTTTTTAATATATTAACCCTGGCAGATGCACCCGATTTTGAGTGTGTGACAAATATGCAGGTACCTGTTGATATGTAACCCTCTCCATTTAGGTATAATATGGCACAAGCTCGGTTAATTATTGTAAATACAGCGCCTTTCAACAGATCACAGTACATTTTAAATTTATTATTTATCTTCAGACACCCCCTATTTTGAAAGGCGTCAGGTGAGACGTGCGATTATGGCGGCAGTTACAAATGTTTGATATGAGCAACTTACTTAAAATATACAACGACTTCCTATAAATGCAATTCTTAAAATCGTCTACGATTTGGAAATTCACGTTTTCAGCTTGTCTCTCTCTCTCATACACACACACACACACACACACACATATATATATATATATATATATATATATATATATATATATATATATATATATATATATACATATATATATATATATATATATATATATATATATATATATATATATATATATATATATATATATATATGTATATATTAGGTAATAAAATATGCTCGGTAAACGTTTTGGACATTCATAATTTATTATTATGCTAATTCATATGAAATCTCTATAAAAACTTGTAAAAAAAGTCCGATGCATCAATAATTCTGTGTTCTTATATTTATCGGATGTTCCAAAATAAGGAAACCTCTGTTCGGAAAGAAAAATAACTCTGCCTTGAACAATATACAGGTTATACTGAGCAGGACCGGCGGGACAGTTATAAAAGGGGGGGCTCTCCTAAAAAGTGGGGGGGCGGTTAAACACATGCATATATAACTTCATTATTGATGACCGTAAAGTGGGGGGGGGGCAGGTCAAAAAGTGGTGGAGCTTGAGCCCTCACCCGCCCTGCCCCCCGGTTACGCCGTCCATGCTGAGCACCGCCGAATTATGAAAAGTTGGTACGTCAGCTTTTTGAAACTTTATTCGGAGAAAAGAATGTGATCTGGAAAGGATGCAAAAAAAGTTTACCGTCTGACTCCGCCGACCTCACGCCGATGGATTTCTGGTTTTGAAGCTCGATTGAGGACAGGGTGTTTCATTATCTGCAACAGTGAAGAATTCAGAGTCGGATTGAAAAACAATACCTCGGTGTAACGCGGAGAAGAGCTGCACAACGTCGCCTCTTCGTTTTCGCTCCGGTTTGATTTGATGCCGAGTTTTAACGGAAGGCATTTTATGCCGTAAAATTCGGGAAACCATAACTTTATTCTGAAATACAGACATTTTTGAAAAACTCTTACATAGCACATTTTGATTATACTTTTGTTTTTCAAAGATATTACAGCAAAATGGAAGCTAAGCATTAACATAATATTTTCCTTTGTTGTAGGACAGCCTGTATATGTGTTTTTTTCTTAGCAAGGTATTCTCTTTTAACTGTCTAGTCCCTTCCCCTCGTTTTATTTCCAGCATTCCCTCTTATTTTCTCAAGAATCCTTATCTAGTCAAATGGTAAAAATGAGGGAACTGTTTGTCTGAAGCTTAAAGGTCCGTTAAGAAAGCTTGGATGCGTATAATGACCAAGCAGATAAGAAAAAACGCAGCTAATATTATGTAAATAGACAAACACGTGTATGCAGGACCATACATACATACTGTAGGATTAGTAGTATGAACATATATTTATGGCACATCATCTAAATACGTGGATGTATTGTTTTAGATTGAAGTAGTGTCTATTCAAACTAACAAAAGGATTCGTAGTAGTATTACTCCATGCAGTAATATTATAGATGTACGGTTTTCTTTTTCTTTTCTCCATTTAACTCAGTTAGTATTTGTTTGTTCGATCTCCTGAATTAAGATAATTTCTTAAACAACGAATAAAGAATCTTGGAAATCGCATTTCAAAATTAGAATTACGGAATTAAATGAAAACTTCGCATGCATATTTGAACAGTTAATCTTAGTAAGGATATTTACATATCCGAAACCTGTATCGATATTTCATAATGAAGACAAATATAAAAATATTTATTTCTTCTTTTGTAGATTTTTTAAATTTATTAAATAAGATATTGCTGTCATTTACATTTTGGCTGTCATGTTCTCCGGCTTTCTTCAAGTGTCTTTGTCGAAATCAGTAACTTTTCGGGAATTTCGAACTGAATCTTAATTTAATCCACTTCAGTTGTTTACTCTCATTATTTTTGTTTTATTTTTGAAATCTCGAATCAGTTACTTTTATGAATGCTTCTTAACCAAACATTGAACTCACAAACTCGATGCAGAATGTAAGTAGGTAATAACGTTACTAATAAAATAACCAATTACTAGAACATGATAATGGAACCCGCAATATTAGTATAGGGAAATAATCATACTAGAAACCATTAGATTTGTAAATCTTAGAACTTCTTTTTACATTTTCTTATTGAGCACTTAATTACAACCAAGACGAGGACAACAGTCTGAAACGTGTAACAACTATGGATACCTTAACACTTATAAAAGAATATACATATATATAACTATGAATATTTTTTTTAATATTAACATTTTTTTCACTTACAGACGATTTCGTTTCAGGCTCTCTTACCCTAATCCAGGGGCGGGCAACCTCCGGCCCGCGAAGGCTTAGCGTCTGGCCCGCCACCCTGCTATGCTTTATTATTGCAATGCGGCTCGCGGACCTCCCAGTAAAACTCATATCATTTTGTGACATAATCGAAACCTACATTTACGTCTAAGATTTACAGTGGCATAAAAATGTATAAATATCAGCGAGCGATGATGCATGTATATTTCATTTTTTTAAAACTATTAATTTCAAATCCTAGGCCTGAGATAAAAATAGAAAAAGAGAAAGGGAGAGGCAAAGAGGAAACGAGAAACGAGGAAATGGCATGAAAAATAGAACTTATGTGAGGTGTGTCAAAACGAATGCTGGATCAACTTGCTACGTCCCCCGTCATTATTTTTTATGATTCCAAAATGGCACTTCGTCAGTGCCTTTTATAACATCACATACAGAAGTCTCTTGAGAAAAAGTATCATATTTATAGTGTTCAATGCAATTTTTGTACAATTTATTCATGTAAACAAGATACGGTAATTCTGAGGTTTCGTTTTTCACTCCGGTCCGCGATCTCCTTCCAAAAGTCTCATCTGGCCGTTACACTGAAAAGGTTGGTCGCTCCTGCCCTAATCAGTGTAGAAGTGGCGGTTGCAGGCGGTCGCATGGTCTCGAACGCAGTTCGTAGATTCAGGCTAGAATCACGATACACACGCTCAGGACTACGTGGCCGCGATAAATCGACACATACAGTAATTTAAATTAAGATACACTTACCCAGGAGGCGGGGGAAGTGTCATTGCTGTTTTAAGTGTTCAACGGGAACTAATATATATATATATATATATATATATATATATATATATATATATATATATATATATATATATATATATATAAAAATTTAAGAAGAAAAAAATAACGCAAACCAATATATATTTTTAACGTAGTTAACCCAAAATCCGGCAAGTTGCCACTGTAGACGTAAGGGGCTACTGAGAATTGAGGTGAAAGTTTAGTGGATCATCTTAAATTGGGAGCTATGCAGCGAGATGCTTATTTACATAAGTTTTAAATTTCTGCATGTCGGGGACACAGGGAGCAGGGAGGGAGTTGACAAAGCCGCCAGCTCGAGGAGAGAAGCTATTGAAGTAGAAGGTTCTCCGGAATCTGGGGACCTCCACGGTAAATGGATGGGATTTAGCTGATTAACGGGTTGGTCAAGTGTGTTTACGTCGAGGGCGAACCAGAACAGAAAGTTCTTCGGAGCACATTCCATTGAACTACTTGTAAAACAAGCACAAGGATGCAACAGCTTAAGATTGGTGGGTAGTGAGGGACCTATTAGATTAGATACTCTTTTTGGGACTTTGTCTAAGAGGGAGAGACTAGTGGACTATTCGGAAAAATTTAAATATAAAGTCTTATCAAGCCAAACCACTCCTTTTTGTTTAATAATGTAAATATATATATATATATATATATATATATATATATATATATATATATATATATAAACCCCCCAATTTAGTAACAATGCTCAACCGATTAAAAAATATTTCCACAATACCGTCCACAAGGTAACTATACTTGCAATACACCTACATATTTACTTAGTAAACATTTAGTGATAGATTCACTTTTCCCAGTTATAAACATCGCCGCACCTTACGTGTGTTAGACGGAATGTAATATATTTCATTTTTTTACACAATGTGCAAATAGCGCAAACATAAGTGACACAAATTTACCTTTTAGACTCAGATACTATGACCACATTTACTTCAGATAAAATATCAGCCTACGTGCAAAGAGCTAAACATTGAAATCAACCAGATCATCTATATAATAATACACTAAGCATTTTCATATTCGAACGTACGTTATCACCTTTCGCACACATTTTATAAATGAGGTCGTCCGATTACCATTGATGGTGATGAAGCTGGTGTCGCTAAGGTAAAACATTATGACTTTACCCAATTTAAAATTAGAAGATACATAAAGTGAAATTCTCTTTACACTTCAACCGTATAATTCTATGTAAAACATCTCCGAACACGTGAAAAAAAACATTATCAAAAAATGTTGGCGTGAATGTTTATTATAGTTAAAGAAAGACTAACAATGTAAAAAACATGAATTTTAAATGAAAATGACCCGAAACGTATCTGATGTGCAGTTGTTTATAAAAGTTTGTTTGTATCACGGAACACATATTTTGATTAAGGCCAGAGAACTATCCGAACTACCAAAATTCAAAACAACACTTAGAATTTAGGTGCTTTTATGTTTCTTTAGAGTTATCGTGTTTTAATTTGTGGATGTAAAGAACATGATAAGTTTTAGTAGGGAAACACGTTTCACATTATATACACATACATACTCATACATATATATATATATATATATATATATATATATATATATATGCATATATATATACGTACATATCTAAATATGTATGTATATACATATACATATATACATATAGATATATGTACATATATAAATATAGATATATGTACATATATATATAAATATAGATATATGTACATATATATATATATATAAATATAGATATATGTACATATATATATACACATAGATATATGTACATATATATACATATATAGATATGTACATATATATATATAGATATGTACATATACATATATAGATATGTACATATATATAGATATGTACATATATATATAGATAGATAGATATATGTACATATGTATATATAGATATATATGTACATATATATATATATAGATATATGTACATATATATATAGATATATGTACATATATATATATAGATATATAGATATACGTACATATATATATAGATATATGTATATGTACATATATATATTGATATATGTATATGTACATATATATAGAGATAGATATATGTATATGTACATATATATATATATTGATATATGTATATGTACATATATATATATGTATATGTACATATATATAGAGATATATGTATATGTACATATATATATATATAGATATATGTATATGCATAAATATATATATATATGTATATATATATGCATGTACATATATATATACATATGTACGTATATACATATGTATCTTTATATAAATATATATATGCACATATATATATATATATGCATATATGTGTACGTATATACATATGTATCTATATACAAATATATACGTATTGATATGTTTGTGTGTGTTTCTATTCGCGCGCGCATATGAAGTAGATAATTTTTCTAGTGTTAGTCTTTAAGATAAGCGCATATTTTTGTGGATTCTGTAAATAAAATAAGTTCCGACCGCCATTAAAATAACACCCGACCGACTCATCAAGATAACTATATTAGTGTTTTCGCCCACAAAACTGTCACGATCATTAGAGAGATAGGACAACTAAGAATGGGATGTCTGAAGATAATATATATATATATATATATATATATATATGTGTGTGTGTGTGTGTGTGTGTGTGTGTGTGTGTGTGTGTGTGTGTCATACACACTTATTCAGACTACGTAGACATACAAATACACCCACTCTTATATTTGAATATGTTATGGGTTACCATACATGATGTTAAGGAATTATTTTAAAACGAACTCTTTATTTGACCTCCACAAGAATCTTTTTTCTTTGACTGTCATTCCTTTCTAACTGTGATTCTTTGGTTATGTAGACATTATAGATTTGATGGACCGATAGTTTTATGTTGCTGTCTGTTTCCACCGATTGGGGAAAACGATGAATATTTAAAAAAAACTTTTTATCTTTTATTTATTTTTCATTGTATCATTGATTGGCTGTATATGTCGTATTGAATACGTTCCGATAGTCTGGATATGCCCCCATTAGAATTCTTTTGCAAGCGTAAGTTGAAAAATGATGCCTCTAAAAATCCACATCCACAAACTCATCAAGGAATGCGGGATGAGATAAGTGCATTCTCAAGACTCCTTCCCACCAATTTGTGTGTCTTTCCTGCCATGACTTGATCCTTGTTGATGGACATCACTTTCAACACCTGTGATAACAATGATAGACTGTGTTTAATTTTGAATTCAGACATTTCCTATTTTATAAATATGATAAAACTGAACGTACGTTTGCCTCTCTCGCTTCAATAATCACGTATGCAAATTTTAATATTAAGAGAAATGAAAGATAGGCTTAATCTTAATAATAACTGATAATAATAACAAAGAAGACTAACAAGACATATTTACGTACTTGAGAAGAGAATAAAATAACAGTAGCATCTCGATTGCTTAACTGATTTTCTGCTGAGGGAAAATATCATTTTTATGTCATTTAATTAATTTGGGCATTTTCTATTTGTAATTTAATTAATTGGGTCTTCCTTTTTAGCAATTAGTTTTATTTCAATGATTTCAAGTAGTGAATAGTAATTAAATTGCGTAGCGATAAGGAGCAAGCGAAGCCAGCTAGCTTCTAGTAAAGATTTCATTCATGAATGTAAATAAGTTGATGTTAAAAATAGTATACACATATCTATAACACCCCAATATCTAATTTTAGTCCTCAATTTTTGAAAATTTATCATCATAATAATCAATTGATATCTTTAGATGTCATTCATAGATTTAAAGAAGTTTATGTTAAAATTATAGATTAAATTCTTCTCGGACACTTTGTATTACCTTTTATTCTTTATATTTTTGTTTTTTAATTTGATAAAAATCAACAATAGATAAGTATATCCTTTTTTCCCCGTCTAATACAGATAACATCCGAATTTGATAACCTACAACTCCAAATAAAATTGATAAAATCGTTTATATTAAATTGATATCTTTAGATTTGTTCCTTCTTTTTTTTTTGTCAGAGTTCTTCTGTTAGTTCGTCGCCAGGTAACGCTTACATTTTTCAATGAATGTTTAAAAATCAATCAATATTATAAAACTACCCTGTGACGATTTACGACAATAATCATAGATATGTGCCGAAGATTGACTCCAACGCTCTAAAGTCATTTCTCGTCTTTAAATAGAAAATCGTCAGTCTGTAAATCCTAAGTTTAAAAAATAAGTTTCATCGCTGAAGATATTTCATATTAAAAAGAACATCTAACTTAACAGACCACGCACTGTTTACCCAGCTCCAACATCTGTCACATCGTTGCAATATGCCATGACTCTGCTTGTTTCACAAGTACTTCCACGGAACGTGCTCCGAGTAACTTGCTGCACTTGTAAAACTTCAACGCAAATACTCCTGACTAATCCGACTAACAACAAAATCCCACCCCTTCACTGTAGAGGTCCACTGTAGAGGTCCAGAGAGGCCGGAAACATTCTTGTCCAATAGCTTCGTTTTTTAGACTAAGTGCCTTTACAATTCATTCCCAACCACAAACAAGTTGCCCAGACTGTACCAACATGCAGAAATGTGTATGTAATACGAACAAAAATATTGCTTCAACTCCCAACTTAGGATGCCCCCTAAAAATCAGGCCCTTAATCACAGTAGCCCTCACATCTCAGTAGCAATATGCCTTGTTTTGGGTGAATGAAAGTAAAAACATAAGATAAAAATTACTAAAAAATCATTGTTTTGCCATAAAAAGACAGGAAATCACCCACTTACGTTTCGCGGCTTTCGGGATTTTTTATCTATTAAAACATATTATTGCAAGCGATTGTACGCTTGCAATAATATGTTTTAATAGATAAAAAATCCCGAAAGCCGCGAAACAGACAACCTATATTATTCACTATTCCGTATTGTGTTTTGGCATATGAATACATGGAAATTGGTTGATATGCGTAAAGCAAAAAAAACAATGAGTGAATGGTTTGCTAGTAGAATTACGGTTCGACATTAGATAACACGAAACGATATTCATGAAAGGAATGATTTTGTACTGAACACACTAACTAAAGTAAACAGCTCGATAGTCTGTGGTTTTGCTGACAGTAAAGCTTACCTCCCTTAGCGGCAGCAAAAAGTTAAGTTAAAAAAAAAACATCAATGAATCCAAAAGAAATGTAAATAAAATCACGGTAGAGAGCGAGAGAAAAACGGAAGTGGAGATAGGAAGAGAGTGTTACTCAAAGAGACAAGCCAGTCGATAGATTGAAATGACACGATCGCTGAGGAGCAGCTATACGATTAATCATCGTGAAATTATTGTTCTTTATTTACAGAAATCTAATGGTTCATCAAACAGTGCACGCAGACACACACACATATGTATACATTCGATTGAAATAACTATCTATATAATAATGCGCTAAGTCATTTCATGTTCATGTGTACGTTATCACCTTTCACCACATACAAAAAATGCGATCGTCCGATCAGCAAATATGGTGGATACTGATTAATCTAATGTTGTTACATTTTTTAAAATCCAAACTTTACAACGACCATCGTAATATAACCAGGCCAGTTCACTGGAAAATGACGTCATGCTTTAAAGTAACCGACGAGATATGTCGAACAGTCAGCCTATGAGCATTTTGACCCCTCCCTGCACTTAAAAAGTCATCAAAATTCAGGAAATCAACCAATTTTATGAAATGTTTAGTATTTATTAATTAACGATTACGGTATATAATTAAACCATTACTTTATTAGAAATCTTAATGCAAATGTATTATTTTGTGTAATTTGCGTAGGCTAAACAGCAAACATTAAATTACTAATTAATAATAAAATGGCGTTGTCATAAATTACTGAATTTTAAAAACATGAACATTTTTTTGGAAACATTGGCATGATTTATTATTAATTCTTTAAGTATATTCTATTCTGGATTATTTTTAATGTTTGAGTTGATTGGATGACAACATAGTCTTTTCATTCCATGTAGATTATCAGTTCTGCTGCATGGAAACATATCTTGGTTTATAAACACAAGAAGAAGGCAAACCCCTATTCTTAGGCAGCTTTATTCTTTATTTGAACATTTCATTATAATCCATTTTAATTTTTGGAAAAAAATAAATGATGCTTCTTGATTTTTTAACTTAAGAGTGAATCAAACATGAAAAGTAAATCAAACATGAAAGATTACGAATTCAGTAAAGTAACACAAAATCAATAATTCAAAATAATTAATAGACATTTATTGAAATAAATTAAAATATGTGTTTTTTTTTGTTTTTATTATTTTCAAAACGAACAATTTATTTACAATATAGTAAGAAAATTTAATGAATTAAAACAGTCATGTTTTCTTTCTTTTTTTTTGGGGAGGGGTGTGATTTTTTATCAAATGAACAGTTTATTCACAATAAATTATTATTTGAGTATCTCGCTTATTTCGTTGGATTTTCTTACACATTTTGGATGAAATTCATGAATTAGTCTTAAATTGTTTTTTTCTCTCGAAATAACATTCTAATTTATTTTTAAAAAACTTGAAAATCGAACTTTAATACAATGCGGCCATGTTGTCATTTGCTTATTTTCTTTCACAAAGAGAAACACGTTTGAAAACATTGTTAACGTGTTCCCTTTTTCAAAGTGAATAAATAATCCTCTGTTGGTGAGTTTGCTCGCTCTGATTACTTGCTGAAAACTAATAGACGGATGCGCCTTAGCGCCGTTGGCACAGCCGGTCCTCATTGAAAGTGGTTCTCACTATCAATGACGTCACCAGAAAAAACAGTTAACTGGCCTCAGTTATTACGATAGTCGTGACTTTACCCATTTTAAAATGAATTACTGTCGACTAAAATGTTTTCAAACTGTATAAATAAATCTTAAAAAGTGACTATTATTTAATAAATTTGAATAATACAAGGTGCAAAGGTTATTTGAAGACATTTTAGTATGTTAAATAAACAATACTATTTTAACAAATAATGTATATATTCAAATGTAATTAACAAATGAATTGATAAGATAGTTAAAGGGGAGATGCCCAATGAGGCATAACACATACATACATAAATAAATAAATAAACACAAATATCCTTGATGACACTTCTTTATCTAATTATTCTATGAATCGACATTTGGATTCAACGACCTTCTATTCGAGTTCAAAACCGTTCAAAAGCTGAAATGAAGTGGTCCCTATTAATTTCGGACATCACCTCGACGATGGCGGTCTTTGGTGAAGCTATGATAATGTCGATTAGTCTCTCCTTCAAGAACACTCCACACGTAATAGTCCACACGATTTAAATATGCGGGGTTAAAACGTTAAATAGGGTCACATAATCTTAAAAAATACTTCGTCTTGGGTTAAAATGGCTTTGTGTGAAGGTGCAGCCATATGGCCTTCCATTGCATAGTTTGTCTATCCAGTGCTTAACAACGGTTTTAAGAACATCAAGGTATCCAGCAGCATTGACCATGAGACCTTGTTGAAAAATGTGATGTGGTATGACCTTCACTGTTCACAACCCATTACAGTAGCCCACTATTTGGTGTGCATCGCCCTGATAACTCCAAAAGAAGATACACATAGCACCCTTAGGGAAAACGGCGCGATCACATCCATACAGTACTAATCGAACCTTATGAACAAATGCCTAGCAACATGTAAAAGGTTAATAGTTTGAAAATCACTTTTAATTTCTTACCATTTCTTAACATCTTCCATCTAAATGTGTTACATGAAATTAAAAAAACAGTTTTATATATGATTTGAGTGTGTAGGGAATTTAAAATAAAATATTCTAAATTATAATTAATTTAATCATAAAAGTTATAATCAACTAAATTATACTATGAAAGCTCTGTTTGACATAATTTGTTAATCACTGAGCTTTTTTTTTACTTGCAGCCGTATTTAATATATCTTGGTATTACATGAGATCGAATTTGTTCAAACTTAAAATTAAAGATCAATTGATCTCGTGAACACATCTCATATTGTTTTTGTACTTAACTTGAACTTTACCTCATGTATATGTATATATATGTATCTGTATATGTATACATATATATATATATATATATATATATATATACATGTATTTATAAATATATATATAGGTGTTCCTTATATGT
>OY744522.1:90787130-90824630 GCA_963556195.1 Sepiola atlantica | reverse complement strand
TTGTAAATGCTTAGTCATAAAAATATTTTTTTATACTTTCTTGGCCCTTTTCCCTAATATACGACTTCCCATTTTAATCCAATGAATTTCTGTAAATAAATGTATTTATGAAAAAATATTTTCAACAATTGGGAAATATTTTAAGTAGGAGTAAATGTCGTATTATGGTTACTAAGATGATTCTAGTTGAGAATAAGATAGACATTATAATTTTTGACCAAGGATGACCAACGATCTCCATTACCACTACTCTTTATTTGTGCAAATTATTTAAAGTGTTGTATCTGTTCTCAGCAACCTATTTATTCTTTTACTATCGATGAAATTATTGCTTCAAACAATAAAAAAAACAATAACAATAATACGGCGTCGTTAACAGGAGAGAGAGAGAGAGAAAAGGAGAGAGAGATGAGATTAGTTTATATTCTTAAGTAAAACTTATCTCGCGTTTATTTTTTTTTTAACTTTACTCGGATATTTCTGTATTGCGTAAGATGTAACTCGCGTTTTGGTTTTTGTTTTTTTGTAAGTTACACCTCGATTAGTTGTTTAGGATTACAGTGAGATTTACCTCGCGGGTAACAACAGTAAGAAATCTATTCTCATTGATAAAAATAAATTACTATTCCCCCGGGCAATACCGGGTAGCTCTGCCAGTTTTAAATAATACACTTTTCAAACACGAAACGTTAACATTTTTTCGAAGATATTTAAATGTGACCGAAAGAAAAAAATGAAAGAAACAACAAATTTGCCATTTCACTGGCAATTTAAAAAAATTGAGTCGGTCGATTTTTCTGAAACATTTGAACGACGTTAGAAAACGTTTGAACACAAATACTAAATATCTGTCAAGAAAAGAAAACAAAATTGCAAAATAGAGCATTTGTTATATGAAAATGATAAAAATCATTGAATTAAAAAACAATAACAAATAATAGTTAATTAATAAATTAACTTAAACAAAATAAATATGCAAATTAGTTAACCTTTCGAATTGATATCACACCTACATAAACAGTATATAAAACTAATGGTGCGTCTATTAAACAAGTTGAATTAATTAGAAGTAAACTGTGTTGACGTTACCGTTCGTCCTAGAAAAAGGCAACACTTTTGCATTTATTCATTTAGATATATATATATATATATATATATATATGGGTAAGGTACACGATAAGTCATGAAAATGAAATGCCGTTGTATCAATTCTGTTGTCATAGGACCGTCCTCCCAGGAATTACCTCCTCCTTTTTTAAGGGGATGGAAGTAATCCTCCCAGGTCTTACATACTATATATATATATATATATATATATATATATATATATATATATATGTGTGTGTGTGTGAAGCACTACTAACGTATTGAGAACTGTTGGAATAAACACTTAATATTATGAGGTCATATACTCTATTGTAGATTTTATGTGTATACATATGAAATGATAATAAAGTATGGTATATATATATATATATATATATATATATATATATATATATATAATTTCGATAACCCGTTAACTGCAGTTAACTTTTCAGATATGCTAACTTTATCGTTAGTATGATAATTATAAAGCTTTATCCTAAAATATGTTGTGCCTTGAAAATGTAGAAAGTTAGCCGTCTTTATTCGGCTTGGTTTCGACATATCTTTTTTTGAAGTTGTGTATGTTATCATATACATACACATGCATTTAAGATATCAGAGACAGAAATATACAATAAAATATCTTTAAAATAAAGACGCATGAACAGAGAAAGTTAGAAGTATTAAAGAGAGCTCAAAGTATACAGATATAAATGTAAGCAGACATCCATATGAATAAATCAAGGGAGGCGCGAGAGGGCTCTATCCCTTAATAGACAACACGAATAGCCTATGCTGGAAATCTCATTTTTTGATCAATCATAACTTAAAAACCAAAAAAACAAATTAGTTAAAACTTTGCACAACATTTTTATTTGATAGGTTCTATAAGTGTGTAGAATTTCAGCATCATTAGTCAAGGCACCCCAGTGATCCAGAAAGTTCAATCATTGAAATTATGGTATGTGTGTGTACGTACGTACGTACGTACGTATGTGCCACCCTGTATCTCATCAACTATTTGATGGATTCAGCTGATCTTTGGCAGAGATAGAGGTTCTAGGGTCTAGTTCATGGCATTTTAATTTCAGTTTACCATATACCTTGATTAGTTAAACTACCAACTATATCAGTTATGAGAAGGCATTGTGTTGAGGCATAGCCTTTACAAAAGTAGTGACATTCCATGAAAAACTGAAATCATATGCCCTTAATAGGGTTAAGATGAAAATTCATATACCCTAAATGTACAAATACAAGGAAATTCCCAAATTTTTACACTTTTATTGTCATTAAGGGTATGCGAGCACAACAGGGCTATGTATTTTACTGGTAGGAATTTTTCTTCAGCGCACCTAACACACTTCATCCACTCATGCATAGAGATTTATACTGTAGTGATGTGATAATGAAATGGTTTGGTTGATATGTTGTCATACCCATAATGACAATAAAATAATTTGGGAATTTCCTTGCTTTTGTACATTTAGTGTATATGAATTTTCATCTTAACCCTATTAAGGGCATATGATTTCAGTATACTGGTGTGACATTATGGATGCTGCAAAGGTCGGGGCCCGGTCAGGAATAGGAAATGACTCATGAACGCACACAGAAGAAAAGACAGGATAGGAAGTGACTAATCGACAGAGACAAAAGAAATTTGGGAGTGGTCAATTTCCATTGTTCAGGACAGGTCACCAAGAGAAGAATACTGGACACTTTTAGGAGTGACAGTGTTTTACGACACCTGACTACAGTAAGGTAGGTTGGTTTTACGACAGTTGACGACAGTAAAGTTTATGGCAAAAGTTGACGAGTTTAGGTTTGGAAGAGAAGATTAGCAGTTAGGATCGAACTTCCCGAGAGAGCGGATCGGACCGTGAAAACGATGAGATGAGCTGACGACTTTAGCAACAACAATGAGGGTCTCGACAGACCGCGTCGGTGTCACACACACTCATAGTTCCAACTAAATTATACACAACGTATATGTTTTGAGTTGTGTTTCTTTTATGTTTAACTTATGGACCAGTGCTGTGCCCTCGACGATTCGTCAGTAGATAGACGATTCGGCTGGACGATGAAGACAAAGAAGGCCACGAAAACATAACGTTGGGGTCGACGATCGTCGAGTGCGGCAGCACGTGGTTCCACACTGGCATTTTTCATGGAATGTAAGTTCACCACTTAGGTTTCACTTAACAAAACTCTTCAGGTAAACTCTGATAATACTTGTTTGGTAAAGATTGGCGGATAAACTTATGCTTATTTTCTGGAATTATATATATATATATATATATATATATATATATCTTTCTCACAACCCGCCTTCTACACTTACTTTGGTTTACTCCTCCACCTTCCCCTCTCCTCACGTACCTCCTGCACACATACTCTATTACCTCCATTTTCCTACTACCGTTTTACCTCCCCGGAATTTTTCTTTCTACAATGTCACGGTCTGTGAAATAAAGCTTTATTTACCGAACAAATACGGTCGAATCTATCGACCGATACAACTTTCATGTGTTTGTGTCCTTCTTTCTACAAGCATGTTGTTGCTAATTGACATTTCCATAAGCTAATTTTCAATATATATATATATATATATATGTATATATATTGAATGGGGTAGTATAGTATATGTTATGTCGTTATGATACCATCAGACGAGGCATAACCACATGTTTTTTTTGGTTGGGGGATCGTCCGAGGCTCTACACCTTCATTTGGAAAAGGGTAGTGTAGCATATTGTCTTTCTTCATGATACATTCCCCCAAGTCATTACGTCTTTTTAGGCTGTATAATATGTTCGTTCCTTACGATAGTATCGTCCTTAGATTACTTTCCACATTTTCTGGGGGTCGGGATAGTGTACTATTAATTCTGTTGTCATGATATCATCCTAACAGGCATTAACTTCTCTTTATTTTATTTTTTGGGGGCGGGGGTAGTGTTCGTCCGTCATATCCTATCAGTCATTACTTCTTCCTGTTGAGGGGGTAAATGTATGTAGTTCATTCATCATGATATCAGATTCCCGGCCTAGCAAAAATATGCAACCAGAGGGAGCATATATTTGCTAGTATATATATAAACATCACGTAAAACCTTAAGTGTTAAGAGAAAAACATTCCATATATCCACCAAAAAAACTTTTATTTAAAAAAATTCTCTTTTCATTTAAACAACAAATATATTCATGATTGCATTTGGCATAAGTATAACTTTCTTCCGTATCACGTGATAATTTCCTGTGGTCTTAAGGATAAGCCGAAAGAATAGAGGACAGTTAGAGTTTACTCTATGAATCGGGTTCGTGCTTTGTGACGGTCTGAAATTATCGCTTCCCTACACTGATGACAGCATAAGCTTGAAACAACGTCGTATTTAGGCATAAATAACTTGATATTAATTTATAAATATTTTCATACATATATATATATATATATATATATATATATATATTTATTAATTAATAAATATTGTAATATATATATATATATTAATTTATAAATATTGTTATATATATATATTAATTTATAAATATTGTTATATATATGTATATATTAATTTATAAATATTGTTATATATATATATATATATATGTATATATAAATTAATAAATATTGTTATATATATATATAATTTATAAATATTGTTATATAGATATATATATTAATTTATAAATATTGTTATATGTATATATTAATTTATAAATATTGTTATATATATATATATATTTATAAATATTGTTATACATATATATATATATCAATTTATAAATATTGTTATATATATATATTAATTCATAAATATTGTTATATATATATATTAATTCATAAATATTGTTATATATATATATTAATTTATAAATATTGTTATATATATATATTAATTCATAAATATTGTTATATATATATTAATTCATAAATATTGTTATATATATATATTAATTCATAAATATTGTTATATATATATATTAATTTTAAAATATTGTTATATATATATATATTGATTTATGAATATTGTTATATATATATATATTAATTTATAAATATTGTTATATATATATTAATTTATAAATATTGTTATATATATTAATTTATAAATATTGTTATATATATATATATTAATTTATAAATATTGTTATATACATATATATTAATTTATATATATATATATTAATTTATATATATATATATTAATTTATATATATATATATTAATTTATATATATATATATATTAATTTATATATATATATATATTAATTTATATACATATATTAATTTATATATATATATTAATTAATATATATATATATTCATTTATATATATATATATATTAATTTATATATTTATATATATACATATTAATTTATTTATATATATATATATATTAATTTATATATATATATATTAATTTATATATATATATTAATTTATATATATATATTAATTTATATATATATATATTAATTTATATATATATATATTAATTTATATATATATATATTTATTTATATATATAGATATATTTATATATATATATTAATTTATACATATATATTTATATATATATTAATTTATATATATATATATATTTATATATATATATTAATTTATATATATATATTTATATATATATATATTTATTTATATATATATATTAATTTATATATATATATATTTATATATATATATATTTATACATATATATATTAATTTATATATATATATTTATACATATATATATTAATTTATATATATATATATATATTTATACATATATATATTAATTTATACATATATATATTAATTTATATATATATATATTTATATATATATATTTATATATATATATATATTTATATATATATATATTAATTTATATATATATATATATTAATTTATATATATATATATATATGTATTAATTTATATATATATATATTTATATATATATTTATATATATATATTAATTTATATATGTATATATATTTATATATATATATATATATATATATATATATATATATATATATATATATATATATATTAATTTATATATTTTTTTGATATACAGGGTGTTTCAAAAGTCTTGGGAACATAACGATTTTTAATAACTCAAAAACTATTAGGAGTTGAAAAATGAAATTGGTACCGTTGGAAAGGTTAAAGTTTCAAGTTTTGTGGGGAATCTTCAAAGTTGCTCAATATGAGCACCATTCGTCACACGTCAGACATCTAGTCGATAGTCCATTTCCTGCCAAACGCGTTCCAGCATCTTGACGTTAATGGTTCCCACAACTGCCGTTACTCGAGCCTTTAGTTCGTCAATATCTCTTGGAAGGGGCGGCACATAGACTTGTTGCTTGACAAAGCCCCAAAGGAAAAAGTCACACGGGGTAAGATCTGTACACCGAGGAGGCCAGGGCATGAGAACGTCATCACCTCGCCCAGATCTCCCAATCCATCTACCAGGCAGCCTTTTGTTAAGAAACTGCCTTACTCTAAGACTCCAGTGTGGTGGTGCACCATCTTGTTGAAAAATGAAGTCATCAGATTCTGCTTGTTCCAACTGAGCCATTAACCAGTCTTCCAGCATGTTGAGATAGGATTCACCAGTGATAGTTGCCTCTTCAAAGAAGAACGGTCCATAGACACCTTTCTTAGAAATTGCACAAAACACGTTCACTTTTAGTGAATCTCGCTCATGCTCAAGAAGTTCATGAGGATTCTCAGTACTCCATATGCGAGTGTTATGCTTGTTAACTTTGCCATTCAGATGGAAGGTCGCCTCATCGCTAAAAACAAGCCGGTCATCAAAGCCGTTATCTTCCAACTTCTCTTGCATTGCAATGCAAAAGTCACGGCGAAGTGGCTTATCAGTGTCCTTCAACTTTTGGACCAACTTGAGCTTGTAAGGTACCATTTGCAGTCGTTTCCTTAAGACACGCCAGACAGTTGCTGGAGCAAGCTGAAGTTCCCTGCTGGCTCTTCTCACTGATTTACGGGGGCTCCGCTGAAAGGCTGTCAGAACTTGCTCAACTGCATCTTCTGAAGTTGAAGGGCGACCTGTTCGCTTACTTGGGCACAAACACCCATCTTTCACAAATTTAGCATGACATCTGACAATGGATTTCCTTTCAGGGGCTTCTTTTTAAATTTCCTGCGAAATGCACGCTGAACACATGTCCACGATTCAGTCTTTGCAAATTGGAGGACGCAAAATGCCTTGTCTTGTTTAGAGAACGCCATTACTGCACCTGGAAAGATAACACGAAAATCATTAGTATGACACAAAACTTGATTAAGCAAGCTTTAAAATAGCACCAGTTTCATTTTTCTACCTGGAATAGTTCATGAGATATACGCATTTGTAATGTTCCCAAGACTTTTGAAACACCCTGTATATATATATATATTAATGTGTATATATATATATATATATATATATATATATATATATATATATATATATATATATATATATATATTTATATATATATTTATATATATATATATTAATTTATATATATTTTAGATATATATATATATATTTATGTATATATATATATTTATATATATATTTATATATATATATATATTAATTTATATATATTTTAGATATATATATATTAATGTATATTTATATATATTTATATATATTTATATATATATATTAATTTATATATATTATATATATATATATATTAATGTATATATATATATATATTTATATATATATATTTATATATATATATATATTTATATATATATATATTTATATGTATATATTAATTTATGTATATTTTTGATATATATATATATATTAATGTATATATATATGTATATATATATATTTATATATATATATAATTATATATACATTTATATATATATATATTTATATATATGTATATATATTTATATATATGTATATATATATATTTATACATATGTATATATATATATATTTATATATATGTAAAACCTCAGGTATTCATAGAAAAGCATCCCATATATTTTCTAAAAGCACTTTTATTTACCAACAATTGTCTCCGTCTATGTCAACATTTTTCAGGATATACAAAATATCACTGATTTTTAATTAGTGTAAAAAAAATTCCCATACCAGACTGAAAAAAAATTAACTGCATCTAACATTTATTTTACTCATACATATTGTATTTTTCCTCACAATTTCCAAAAGGGAAATGCTTTTTTAAATAAGAGATCTAGTCGCACACTATCGAGCTACAACATAAAGCTTTCTGTTAACTAAAAAAATATTGTATAATACATATATATATATACACACACACACACACACATATATATATATATATAACGTTGGGAGCGGTAATGATCCATTGTTTAAACCAAAAATATTCAACGCAATAAAAAAAACAGCCTTAAACTGGGAAACTGAGTTAAAATACGAGTTATTGTAAAAGTGTTTCGTTTTGAGGAATTAATTCTACATTTGAATACTGCGTAGCCGATTCTCTAGTCATCGTTAGTACCAACTTTAAAATCAACCCGTCGACAGGGACCGACTGGTCAACAAATAAATACAAAAGAAACAGATTCGATGCGGTTAAACGATTAAGACTATGCGATAAAAACGCTTAAATAAATACACACGAGACACATCTATTTGGGAAGTTAGATTGTTTGCCACCGAAAATACAAACGTAATTTGCTCGTCAACACATAACGCACGGTTCTAATATCAGCATAACCAGCTATAATAAGGAAACGTTGTTTGAATAAGAACATTTTGCGCAACTTAAACCGGTTCGGTGGTAAGCTTGGTTCGGATGGAGGGGGAATTGGATGCAATCTTGGTGTTATGGTTTAGGTGTTTACTCCCAATGTTGTCGGACAACAAAATTATATAGAGTTTCCTTTAAACAATTAGGCAGTATAAAAATCATTACTACGCATAATTAAACCTTAAATACTGTCAACATTTTGAAAATCGGCACGATGTTAAATTTTAAAACATTCATTACCTGTAAAATATGATTTACTAATGGAACTCCGTGGAAATTTGACGGTGTGTTTTTACGTCGGCGTGTATAATTTACTGTTAATAACACTATTCCTTTTGAAATAATAAATGTCTAAAGTCAATTCTCTTAAGAAATAAAACTTTCTTCTTCCGTAAAAATAGTTATTATCATGCAAATATTATTTAAATAAATGAAACGAGTATCTATTTTATCTATTTAAAACTGGAACAATTCCTTTAAAAATTGGTAAAGTCGGAATTTTTACTCTAGCGACGTACTATTAATCACTAATCACCATCTTTACTAATCGGATGATGTTATTTTTAAAAACTTGTGTGAAAGGTGATAACGTACTTATGAACTTGAAGTGGCTTAGCGTATTATTATATAAATTGGATAATGTTAGAATGTATATTGAAATCGATAAAATCTATTATTTTTGGTGATTAAAAACTTACAGTCGTTGATTTGTGCACAAAAATAAGTAGTCCACTAATAGGGATCTTGTATCATGGATTCGGAGTTTGCCCATGGGACCCTAGCACCGGCGATGCTAACAGTGCGGCTATATACACAACTTTTATTCACACGAATTTTGGTCCTTTTACTGTACATAAATATAACCCATTCCCAATTTGGGACACCGATGCCCACTATTTCTCTCATCTCTTGGGGTTGATTGGGATGGTAGCGGTACTACGAAGCCCAAACAACAACACGATTTTCCTTTCGCTTTCACTGTCATTTGGGCATATACCACCCAATCACGTAAACCTATGCGCATGCACCTACACATATATCGAAATTCCCTTGTACCTGATATTATGGCGAAAATATCTCACCCAGCCATTTCTCTTTTTTACCACAACCGATACGGCTATTTCATATTGGCTGTTAAAATCCCCAATCTCGACCAGACCCCTAAATTCTTGCTTACCGCTTCTCCCCACTGTCTATGTCGCCATATGCCTATTACGTTCCCCCGCATCCCCTTTTGGGAAATTGGAGACCGCACGGCACGAGGAAAAATGGCTTTGTTCACCGGCGACCCGACTTTTCAGATTCTGCCGCAGATCTTTGCCAAATTTTGCAATCAAATTACGCGCGCAACGAGATGATATGAATGTGCAGCTTCCACTGGCATTTTCGTTATTTCGAAGATCCCATAGGTGAAGGGTAGGAGACTTCTTTGTGATAGTAAAGTTTTGAAGAGAAAACTAGGATGTACAGGACATGAATCTTGGGTGGGTTAGTCGCAAACTTAATTTAGGGGTCGGGGCATTTTGATTTCAAATGGATATGTCTGAGTGATAGTTTCAATAGTTTCAACCAAGGAAGTTGAAATAATAGCTACTCGATGTGTTCTTTGAGACATTAAGCTCTTACCTAAGTGTTTTAAGATAAAACAATGTTCCCATATGGGAACGATACCGAATTAATTTATCAACTGCAACTCTTATACTCCATTTATGTTAGAGGGTGATGTATTATCTCTATTATTTTGATTATTCTGACTATTGTTCTTATTTTAAATGTTATTTTCACAATGTTTCGTCCGATGTTGCACCCGACCTTCTTCAGGTACGTCTTGTCGAACTCTGGAATCTGTTCGTAGTTTCTAATTCAAGCCTTGATTTAATCAAGCGAGTAGATTGCTTTCGTTGCGTACATTATGGCAGAGTAAAAGTTTTAAGTAATTCTTAATTATATTCTTAGTTTCGCCGGTACTGAGTATAGAATATACTCTATTTACAAAATATACGCCGATAAAACAGACTAATTTATTTAGAACTTTACACGTGCACAATTTCATCTAGAAAACTGATTTCGTCATTAACAAATGGTTGATATGATATAAAACAAAATAACAAAAATCTTGGAACAACCTGTGAAGAGAATAAAAGTTTACGCCACTGACTTTTACAAATTGAAAAGTTAAAAAGTTTTCTATATGCTTTTATGTGGGAGGGGATATATCTTGGATAGAACCCGACAAAATACCCTATCGAGCCGTATTCAGCTCTCAACAATCTGTGGTGTAGCCTGGTAATTCTCAAAAGAGAATTTCCGATAAAATTAGATGTTCTTTGTTGGAAACTTGTGTGAAATATGTATATTCTCCGAACAGTTAGATTGTATTGGTATTTTGTATTTGTGTCTTCGACGACGGAACTCCGAACTCTCTGATTTGCTCAGTGAGCAATTTAAACGAAAGTTTGGAATTACTTTTTTTAATTTGTTTTTTGATTCATTTTAATTTCCGTAATTTTAAATGTTTACTAGTTATTTCAGAAAAGTGTTTCGTTATCTCCATATTCGTCATGCGATAGGTTCTGCAGTATATTGAATGAGTGGGTAATCATAACGAAATAGTAAAGATAATGAATAAGTTTGACTTCAAGAACGAAATATCGGTGATCTAAACATGTCTCCATGTCATCAATTTTACTAGTTTGTTCCATGTGTATCCACTCATTCAATATATATATGTAAATCTCTTGTTTAGTAATAGTTTTCACAAACAATAGCATCAACAAAAAAGTAGCTTAATACAAAACATATTATATATATATATATATATATATATATATATATATATATATATATATGTATATGCGTGTGGGGGTAGAACATCGCCGTCCGACCGTCTGAAACGAAATTCTTTATCAGTAAATGCAAACTAAGAGACTCTATAAATCTAGAAGTAAAATTCTAAGAACGTGAAACGAAAAGGTAAGTAAATATTTACTTATTGATAACTAACAATCTATAAAGATTAAAAGGTGTGAAGATTGGGAAGGGAGCAGCGAAAAAGTCGCCATTAAAAAAATAAGAATCTACAGACTTAAAACTCATATGGAAAATGTGTTGTTTTAACCAAATTATATATTAAATAACAGTGATGAAGCGCCTGTGCAAATGACGGAAATACAAAAGAATAACACGGAGATATAAAATAAACAAATATTTATATATACTATATCAAAACTCACACATATATATATATATATATATATATATATATATATATATATATATATATATATAATGTAGGTGTGTACAGGGTCATCTCCTAAACATTATGATATTAGAATATATATTGTAGGCAACGCAGTTAGTAACATGGGCACATTATTTTTAAACTTTATTATTTATGGGGTGAACTCACCAGCACAATCCCCCTCCCTACCCAAAAAACAACTTTTAAAATAAGTTGGATACAAACAATGTAATAGAGCAAAGAATTTCTCTACATTAAATTTTGAGTTATATTAAGTAATATATTTTTAAAACGATCGGTGCACGCCCTTGAGAGTCAATAATATGTATGTGCTTGGTGACATCTAAAACTATTAAACTTACTATTCTGAATTAGGGAATATGTATTAGGAGAGAGGATGAGTAACGTTAGCGCATTATTTTTTGTTTTTAAAAAACCTTACCATTTTAGGGGGTGGGAATGCAATTGAAACTTACTATACCCCCTCCCCCCGAAAAAAGAACAAACATCAAGATTTGTAACAAATTCTATAATGATTGCTTATACCCGACGTGAGACGTTTATTTTGCTAGTATTATACTAGATGTGAGTAAATCAACATTTGTTACCCGAAGAGTTTTCCTTATAATCATTAAATATATGGTAAAACATATTTTCTCCGATTGAGTCATTATTAAAAAATATTCCGTTTTAATTGTTCCAATGAAGCATAATTTGTAATTAACTGAACAAGTCACTTATCTATCTCCTAGCCATATATGTATTTCTTTTGCTCCCTCTCAATTAATTCAACCACTCTAATATTTCTTAATGCCTTTTTTGGAGGGGGTATTTTAAATATAACTCACTCCCAGAATTAAAGTATATATATAGGAAACAGCTATAGGGAAAGCCATGTTGATGAACTCAAATTTAGTGTAATAAGAGACAATGAAGAAACAGTTTGGATTGGTTTTAACCGTTTTACTTTCAGTCACTCAACAGGCTATCTTCAGGGATGGTAAGAATCGTAAGACCCGTATCCTATGGTTATGATATACTAATTCCCACAATGCTTTCAATAATGGAAAAATGGCGGATGATATAACAATTAACTCTTTAATTGCAAACAGAGCTGCGTGTGATATAGGATCAAATTTATTGTAGAATTTCTTCACATGGGCGTCTAAGAGCGTTAACTATTACCAATCAAACGTGTCTCAGTCTGCTATGATTACAGCCAATGACTGTGAACGCAAAGAGTATCAAATATAATTCATAGCTTAATATTAGTAATAGTAATATTGATTAATTTTAGTATAAATAAATAACGGCGTTTCAATGCGTTATCGCTGTAATTGAATTGTCTGTCATTGTAAATTGTTTACATTTAATGTAGAGAGGTTCGAGAATTTGTAATTTTTGTTAAGGATTTTCACATTATCTAAAAGTATTTTTTTGGATTGATGTAGGATCAAAAAATATGTATTTAGGTGTGAGATACAAGGTTGGTATCAGAAAGCTGTAGTGTGATACGCTTCGAGTAGGTTGCGATAGTCAGACAAACGTAGCATTTATTTTGTCGGAGATACACTCACCAAGAGAACATTTGACTTCATATGTTTATGCAAGGTTAAACGTTTTGAATGTATTATGATACATTATTTGTGTTTTTTTTTGTTATTGCAGTCGGCAGGAAAACTATTTGTACACGCATTAGTTTTTGTTTGCTTGTCGAGTGTATAGTTAGTAAGTACCTGGTTCTAATATGTTAGTTAAATAGGTATCCTATGATTAGTTAAAAAGGAATTTTGGAGTTAGATTAATATGTTTAATAGTAATTCGTTCATTAACAATGTTATTAAGTAAACAATTATTTATCTGAGTTTGTTTAATATTATTTTTTTAATTTGGCAGAAAATATTATTTGTGCGAATGAGTTTAAATTTGTTAAAGAAATTGTATATTTTATGATGGTTGTGTCATATGTCTTAAGTGTATAGTAGAGGCTTTCAATATAGTGTTTGTTAAATCGGAAAAGACATCTGGTAATGTTATTTTTTTAAATACAGATGCAACATCGATGTTCGTGAATTTATATCTCGGCACCTCTTTTAATATGGATAAAATCACCAGAGGGGACTTTATACTCCCACTCCCATAGAATCTGCGTGTAGCTTGCCATTAATTTCTATTTTCTACCACGCCTGCTGGTGATCGCCTCCTTTATACTGATGGTATGTGTTATTGGACTTCAATTGAACTCCAGTTATATCTTCACAGGAACATTCAAGTGGTAGTAATGGCGTTAAACGTACATGTTGGTTTCCATCAAAAGATAAATTTAAGTTTGTAGTAATCCGCAGTTATTTAGACATATGATCGAGGAATACTTAGTGGAGTTATGTAAATGAATTATACATAAGGTGAAATCGAATGGTCTGGAACAAGGACGCCGGAAAATCAGTGCTGCACCTGTATTTCATTTGTTAGTTTTTGCTCATAATCCACCGACAGTTGTTTACATGAATGAGAACCCATAAAACTCTAGTTTGAATTCAGGAGAAGGTAAATGTTCCTTAAAATAAGCGAACTTGATTTTTTTCCGAGTTACTAAAAGTGCACTTATTAGTGCTTCCCCCCCCCCCAAAAAAAAACAAAAGTTGTGATTAATGTTTCGCTGTGGGGAGGCACAATCCTTTACATGTTTTGCATATTAAAACTGTTTTGATAGAATCCCGGACTCCCCTCAGTAACTAATAAGCGAACGAGTTTGGAGAATATACACATACTACTGTTCTTAGTCATATATATATATTCTACAGACTCGTTCACTTATTGACTGAGAGGAGTCCTGCATCCAATCACAACAGAAACACACGCAAATTCATATGAATCAGCATGATACTACATTTCATCGGCTCGATTCTGTTGTTGGCATTGGTTTCCGCAGTTCTTATTAGAATACGGTACTTAAAGAGGGGCCACGTGAAGGTTGCCAACATCCATAGTGAAACTGGTGCTATGGATTCGAACTTGTCATTCTAGGTCATCAGTTAACGTTGGCATCCACTTCACCACAGCCAACCACAACTTGTTTTACATTTATCGGTAATAAATTTGCTGTTAGTATGTTCATTCCTTATGATTTATTTTAATCTTTTTATTTATTCATCGTAGAGAAATTGGAGCTTCTTTCAATTATACTACATATTTTCTTTTGAAGATTAACTTTGTAGAATTTACTGAATGTGAAACCCAAATGTGATCCCATCGTGAACCTATCGCTTTGTATACGAACGTTGACTAGATGCTCATTAAATGGAAATTCGCTGATGCGGGCTAACGTTAATTTTGCGGAGGTATGAACCCACTTATCTCCAGATAAGTGTAAAAAATCAACTTGTGTTCAAATCATTGTATAAAATGAATCGTTTACAACAATTATTGTGTTTCAGCATTACATAAACCAAGAAATGTTGATGTTTGTTCAAATACAAACCGAATCAAGACTATAATTAACGACTTCTACGACATATATTTTCAATTAAAGGTCAGATTTTAAAAGCCGGCATACAGTTAATGTTACAGACTGCTATAAACTAGTTAGTGAATCACACGGATGTCGTGCTCTTACATCTGATTTCTGTTATTTCGTGATTTTGTCTCTCTTTTTATGGACTGGGAACGCCCACGCCCAACTTTATCAAAAATTTCCTCTCCCGATGTCTTACCTGTCATAAATTAACTTCAAGCCGCAGGTGTCAATGTTTTTGATTTCCTCTAAAATATTTGATATATGACCAGCCTAATCTGGAACAAAGAAATTCAACATCTAGTTTATTAGAAATGATCTATAGAATCCATTGAGGGCCATATGCGAACCGCGGACCGTAGTCTGCCCATCCTCGTATATAAAACTGATGCTGATGATACTCAGCAAATATGGGGAGTGCGTGCAACTAGAGTTGGTGTTGCAGTCGGTGGAGGTTGCTGTGGTTCACGTATAATTCAGACACGAGGGTTGATCGGAGGGGTGTTTTGAAAATTAGGCTGAAGCAATTTTCTCGGTAAATAGCTAGAAGACGAAGTTGGACAATGTCCAGCGGCAGCGAAAAAGTTCGGGGTGCGTTGGGCGAGTATTAGGCTGGGAGGGGGACTTCGGCTTCAAACATAAAACACTGAAGATGACGGTGGGTGTGGTTGCACACTTCTCCCAGCTTTGCAAGTTTTAATGGTCTCACGGCTTTCTTAAAGAGAGGCGTCGAAGGTAAGGCCAGTTTTAAAAATCTTCGCAAATACAAATTCACCGATGCACGTACACCCCCTATATATATATATATATATATATATATATATATATATATATGTGTGTGTGTGTCGGAGGTGGTATGGTCGGAGGGTAATAGGATGTGCGGACGCGTTTTTCGCTTTCCGTCTGACCAAGACAGGAAACCGAAAAACTCGCCCGGACCGCACGTTGTTGTGACACGAATTGGTCGGTGCTATATTGACCATTATTATAAACGAGGATTCGGACGATATGAGGAGCTTCGGCTATCCACGTTTCTTTTCCTTAATTTATATATATATATATATTCCATGCCTGGTGTTCCTCGAGATTCTTTACCAAACTATTTTAAATATTATATTTAAATAGAGTGAATGTATTACGAAAAGTACGATTTATATACGTGAAAATGTTTTTAGTTAAAGAAATACTTTTATAAAAAAAATACTGGATTTACCGGGTGGGGAGCTCGAGATAAACATTTCATTTTTTTATTGTATTTAAAAAATTCCTTCCTGTTTTCTCTTATTTTAATTCCTATTTTAATAAGCATTCTACTATTAGTTTATGAAAACAATTCTAATATGCATCAACATTACGTATATGCGAGAAACACGTACACAGACACATCATATCATATGATGATTTTATTAATACAGTAATTAGGTATTGCGAAATCTCTAGAAAGCAAAAGGAATACTTATACATTTTTATCTAAACAAATTGCAGGCGAAACAATTTTTTTTTGTTAAATCATAAGAGAATTAAAACATTAAAGAATGCTAAAAATATAGGAAGCACTTTTCTTCTAAAATGAAAGAATTTGTTGCCAATGATAAAAATATTTGGAGTAGAAAACAAGATAGCGTGTTAGAAACGCTCAATGACAATACGATATGAATGCATAAATGCATCCTATAGTCTATTACTAATGAGTAAAATATAATACAAATATATTATCTTATAGTATCGTAATCGAGCACTGTGTGTTATTTTAAATTGTCATATTTAATATAATAGAGGTTTTATATGCATATTTACAAAATGTTTTAATTAAAAACATTCTTTTTAATGCTAGAAAAATGTTTTCATTTAATAAACCCAAAGATAGAAATCTTCATAGGAACATAGGATTTATAAGTACGTGCACGAAGCAAGAAGTCGCTTGCAACATTGCTTGATAACTGTTACACCGGCCGTTCTTACACAAGAGAAACTGCACCGGTTGTCACTATAAATAGTGCGAGTCACCAGAGACACAGAGAAGACAAAGCACAGTCTTGTAACTGTCTAGCCAAGTGCTAGTCACTTTCTTATTTTGTTAATACACTTGTTAAACCAACCCTCGACTTGACATCCTTTATTTATTATTTACTGTTGGACAACTTCACAACAATAACATTATAATTAGGTGTTATAAGTAGATTAGTTGACCTACGTTTATGATATTGAAGTAACTTTTTAAATAAATAGGCTAATATATTTTAACATAATTGTTTATCTGACATAGGACACAGGTAGAGCAATATAGACGTTTCTGTGAATTAATTGCGTAAGCGGCTGGCGTTAAACGTAGGAAATTATCCTGTTTAACAATCTTCTTTTATGGAATAAGTATTGTTTGAAAGGATCTCAAGCAAAATACATAATTTTCTTACAAATAGCATAGTAAAAGGAAGATCAATTTGCAAGTCAGAATCAAATATCGATTTGTAAGTCTAAAGTCGTGCATCAGTCTTAGTTTTCTTTATGTATTAAATATATATATTTATTTATGTAATGTTTATTTATTTTATTTTGGTTATTATTATTAGTTTTTTTCTCATATCTTCTTCGTCTCTCTCTCTCTTCGATTCTTTTATTTTTTGTTCTTTCTTTTCCGCAAATCGTTACGTTCTTGCTTTTACTTCTAACTTTATATACTCTCCCTTTCACTCTTCTGTTTTACTTCTTTGAGCCTTTCGCTTGTTCTAATTCTTAATTCACACCTTCTTCCGCTTTTTTCTCGTCTATTTCTTCCTCTGTACCCTCTTCTAACCCTGTTCTGAATCCAAGTTGTTATTTCAAGACCGTTTCATATCCATCGAAGAGCCGTATTTACGACCATGGCTGTTGCCCCCGGCGTCGACGTCGACGGCCAATTCGGACCCAACAAACGCTACTCATATGCAATGACCAATCCGGTCAAAGAAGAGACTTGCCCCGTAGCGCAGCCATAAGAGCACAAGCATTTTTTCGCTGACTTCAGAGCCAAATGATTGTCTTCTCTTTATTACGATGGGTGATGAAGATGGAGGAAAGAGGATGAATAAAGCGGCACCGTGCAGCGTTATAGGTTATATACGGCTGCTCATTTTTGGTTGCGTGGTACTATTAGTTAAGATGACCGGATAGTCGTTGGGGAATGGGTAGGGCACAAAATTGAGATAGGAAGTAAATTTAGAAGAATAAAGGTCGAGGAAGAGGGTCAGTATTTGAACGAGAGAGGGGCCGGGATCGATGAGAAACAATGAGAGAGAGAGAGACAGAGAGAGAGAGAAATGAATACGTAGATAGACATATCGAAAACAAACAGGAGTTTATAAAAGAGATAGGCATGTTTATATATACATATATTTATATATAAAATAGCTCTCTGTAAAATGATTGAATGCTCTAAGAAATCGATAATACGAATATAAACATATGTAACCATTATTTACCTAACTGCGAATTAAGGTAATTATACTGTAGTTGCAAGACGTCCCGACTGCTGACCTAGTGGTTGGGTACCGACTCTCACTTTGAAACACTCGCCATGTCAAGCCACACTAAAAAGCTGTAATGCAGTGAAATAGTTGTATGGGGATAATTATATATATGAAAGAGAAAAGAGAAAAATGGCATCGACAAATAACATTTTCATCTTGTCCGGCTAGAATCAACGTGTAGTATCTCTTCGTTACCAGATAGCCATCTTCCCAGGCGCTACCTTCTTTTTATTTAGAGGAAGGAGTGTATTGCCTGTCGCCTGGGGTACCCTTTTTTTAATAAAGCAATGCAGACGGATTATAGAGATGTTTTTGTCCCTGTCCAGAGTATCTGTTTTGGGGTAGCTGGATTTTCCCACAATAGAAACCGACCTTGTGACGAACTTTGCCCTCATGGGTAACTAAGTAAAAAGGGAACATGTTTATGAAGATATAAACGTCGGCGAAGAAGTGTAGATATGAAAATATAGGGACATGGGTTTACATCTACATACTGCTATAGCACTGTCGATTTTGGTTGCTACTATGCGTGTGTATCCGTGCACACTAGATGCTATAAAAAAGTGAATGACAATTAAACAGTGATTGATAAAAAGTAGTTAAAGAAAGGGGTGGAAGAGAGAGAGAGAGAGAGAGAGACGCGGGGACGAAAAGAGGGAGATATAAGAAATACTGATCCAACAGGTCACGGGCCATCGGATATAATAATTTTGTTAAACAGAGATGATGTATTTATAGGGGAGAGAGTTCAATATCAGTGATAGAGCTAAATTTGATTTATCTTTACAATTTTACAAAAAAGTTCACAGTATAGTAAATTTTCTTTATAAAATAAAATGTGTCATAAGGCTAACATTTGGTGGGTAGGTTAGGGGTTCGATGTCGTTCTCTTGGTCTGTTCTTTAAGATAGTTTCAGTCACATAAATACTACATTCACTCTATTGGTGAAACCTACTTAACATTATTTCTAATGGCTTGACTTTTTATTTATTTACAAAGAAGAGATGTACAAATTAATCGGGTGGCAGTGTTGGTGCTAAAAACAACAACGATTTCTGAAAAATAAAGTGATAGGTGTGATTGTTAGTAGGACACTCTCAACTCTATCTAGGTATAAGCTGCTTACTGTTTTCCGGATTGTTTCAAAAGCGGAAAACAAGCAAAACAGTTTCTAATTGGGGGAAATTATTGGGGTATAAAAAAGTAAAAAGCTGAATGGGATCCAGGGGCATTGATTGTGTGGTGTCATCCAATATAGGTACCATTTTTTAGGACAGAAAAGAGACAAAATAAAGATTAGGTGAAGGCATCTTGGAGGATCTCTAATACTGAAAAAAGGGGACAGGACTCATTTGTAACACTAACAAAGAGACTTTGCTAATTTGGATGGGGTCCAAAAGACCACAGATCGACGTGTATCATGCCTAGGCAGGGAACACGTACTCAAACCTGGTTCGTCACAAACACATATAATCTAGCAGTGTGTATCCACGTCCTTTTAAATAGGGCAGCGTGCAATCTCCTCCTATCACATCTGGTTTTGACTTTAAGCCGATGGTTAAAGTGCGAAATCAGATCCTAATCAGAAAGCGGTTCCTCCCATTCTATATTCTAAGCGTGAGGTTAACACTACTAGTGTAACAACCGCTAGGATCATGGGAAACACCATTCGTTTTTCCCTGGGCCACAAAGGCATCACATTGTACACTACATATGTTACATCTAGGGGAAAAACTGCTCGGAACGATGCGAGCTTTGACCTCGTTGACATATTTCGAAAACTCTTGCAAATTGCTGCAATCGAATAAGGCGTGCTCGGCCGTTTTTTTTCACAACATCCGCACAGCGCAGTCAAAAACGGTTTAGCCTTGTTTCAGCTGTAGAAAAGTTTGTCATTAAGGGGTAGCGCCCACCGAACCAATCGCCAGGTCAGAGAAAACTCAGAGTTATGTAGATGACTCGGTCTGGCGGTCAACTCCACTGACAGTGGACCTCCTCCTCCGACAATCCCAGCCGCTCCGCAAGCGGATCCGAAGAGGTTTTCGCCACTAGCTCCCAATATATAGTCTTTCTAGACCGTCCAAGGTCACTTGACACCGGCAGATATCAGAGCGCAGCTCAGCATTCGTTGACGAACTACGACTGTCCCCTTGGTCTACGTTGGCCGTTATAGAAGTGGTTGGTCATGAGGCTGAGAAGATCTTTCTGAATTTCTGGGCCCAACGAAGATTCCTCTATAAATGTTCGACTCGAGAATGAGAGTTTCTCGGCATGTCGATGACTTGCCAAGGCAGGCATTTCCAAACCACTTTCATTATAACGTTAGCTACAGCCAATCGGTAAAGAGCTGATGACGGTGTAAGTATTTAAATATCGATTCAACATCGGATACTTACTATATAATATAATGGGTATATGTGTGTGTATATGCGTACGTATGTGTATATATGTATGTATATATATATATATATATATATATATATATATATATATATACATATATATATATATATATAATGATGTTATATTTTATATTCTTTATATATTTTTATAGCTGATATATATATTTATATATATTTTTATATTTTTATAGCTATTAGTAAAATTGTCAATATTTTCTTAAATCTTATTATTTTTAGTATTATTATCATTATTATTATCATATAATCTAGTGATTTATTTTAATTAATCAACTAAGCTATTAATAATATTACAATTATTTTCTTAAAGTTATTATTTTTAGCACATAATCACATAATTTATTTAAAATGATATGGATTTACAATTGATTTCTTCAGAAAGCGCTTTAATTTGAAGGTGTATTACATAGTTTTATTCTTGGATTGGTGTGGACTGGATATATATATATATATATATATATGATGTCTGACTTTGGTTGTCTAATTATCTATTTTAATTTTTTCATTTTTTATATCCTCCCAACTCTGAGCGGGTTTCTCTGTATTGATTTACTCCTCTCCAGGAGTTAGGCACAAGGCCAGTTTTTATCTTACTCCCACAAGTAAGATGTGACACAAGGTCGGGTCGGGAAAGTGGGGTTTTTTCTCAGTAGCCAGATAATTTACTCTGATATTCAGCTTTCAGAGACTGCTTGGGGTTGGCGGTTGGATTGGGACCTAGGCAAGCTGACCTCTTTTTTTAGATCCTTAACTACTTTCCCAACCGCCTACATACCGTTCGTGGTAAATCATACAATTCTCCCTCTCTTTCTATATATATTGCTCTCTTTCCATCTCACTGAATTGCCTTCCGTTATAAAACGTGCAATCTCCTCCTCTCGAGATATATATGTTAAATATGTTTTTACTCTCCTCCACCTTAATTTACGTCTTAAATAGCTCATTTTTTCTCTCTCAAGACATGTTGTCGCTCTCTCTGTATGTATATTGCATTGATGAGTGTGAATTTCCCTTTTTTTATTAAAAAAATGTAATCACCTCACTTGAATGCTTCACAATACCGCACGATTTAAATAAATTATTGCACCGGATATTATGTGATTCCCTGTTATTATTTTAATTTTATTTTTGCTCTGTTTATTACATTAATCTCTCATACCCGAATTACCTTCAGGAATTTATTTCACTATAACACACACATATATATATGTATGTATATATATATATATATATATATATATATATGTGTGTGTGTATATGTAAGATTAGTACCTGTCCCAAGATAAGTAAAATTATCTCTGTGAACAGAAAAGCTTTGCACCACGTTTATATACTCTCAAGATCAAAATATAATGGTACAACTTATGCCTAGAATCTTTACTCAACTTTTGATCGGAATCCATAACACAATTTAGATTCTAGGAATTCAACTTTAGTGGTCTTAAGAAGAAAATGTAATTCAGGGAATCTTATTGGTGTCTTAGTACTATAGATCAAATTTAATATAAATCTGATATATTTGAATTTTCAAATTAGAGGTTGTGCCTATATTATGACGCCTGAAACCTATTAAATACCCAAAAGAAACTGACATTTGGGGAATATTCTTAAATGGAGTCGAATACCCATTGTTAACATTCGTACAAATTCGAGTTGTATGAATTTTCACTAAGGGCTTTTTTATCCCCTTTGAATAAAACGAAATTAAACTAAATATAGCCCATATTTTCATTCCTTACGCCTATAAGGTAGGTTGCAAAACTTAAAATGATCGGTTAATTATATATATATATATATATATATATATATATATATATATATATATATATATATATATATATATAACTCTTCTATTTGGTAGCTAATAAAATCGGGTTCATTGTTAGTAAATAATCCCCAGCAGAGAATTTGTTGTCAACGAATGTCATACCAACTGCTCCTCGGTGTATATGAAACGGTCTTGAAATAATGACTGTGGTCCAGAACAAAGGGCAGGGGAGGTTACAAAGGAATACAAATACGAGTTGAAAGCAGGTATGATTTGAAAATTTGAACGAGGGGAAAGTCAAATATGTAAAAAGAAGAGAAAGGGAGAAAGTATATCAAATAAGATAAGTAAATAGAAGTAAGTAACATTTCTGGAAAAATAGGATTGCAAATAAAGGAAAAAAAGTAAGGGTGCTTATTTAGATGAGGCCCTGAACTAACTTAAACCTCGTGGTTAAGGTTAAGGTTAGTGTAAGGGTTGGCGTCAAAGTTAGCTCGGATCCTAATCTGATAAAGTATCAAGACAGTAGGAAGAAGTGAGAAAAGACTAATAAGAATCGCCGAAATAAATTAAAGATTAAATGTAAAGAACAGTCAGTTTAAGTCTTAACTTTAAACCTAGATAGCATTGCATCTGGCAAATTTGTATTTCATTCTGACGAGCTAATTCATTATGGCAGCATAGGAGCTGACTTGAATTTTTAGATCCGTCTTTGTAAAGTATAGTTTGGCTTGGACCTAGGATCTGTACTCTACCATCCATTACTTCCTTATTTGAGAAGGACGACTATTACTGAAGTGGCGTTATTGCAGAATACCGACGGGTTCGTACTTGGCGATATTTTTACTCGGCAAGAGTATTTTTACTCTGGGAGTTGGTATTCCCAACCTACCGACCTTGTTGCAACTCTTGTTGCAGTGGGAATCAAGTAAATACCAATTCACGGTCATCAAAGAACTAATTCCAGAAGTTGATCCATATTACATATTATATAAAATCTTTAGAATATTTATAAACCTTCAGGGAATAAACACATTTTATGTCTACGTAACGATGGTTGTCGACAAAAAATGCAAATCGTTCCCAAACATTTAAATGGAAAAAATAATCAAGTATGACTAAAGATTTAAAGAGTTCATATATGTGGCGATCAGCACAGACAGGTTTATAGAGAATCAGAAATTCTGTGCGTTTACGTACATGTGATGGAAAGTGCTGCTCGATGATTCGTTGAAACGTACGTCCTGTATAGTCATATGCACACGCACACGTGAATGACTAAAATGAAACTCCACTTTCATTAGCTATCTTAAAATGTTGAACCCTTCGAAATGTATTTATATTTGTTCTTTCAAATGAGGGGACAGCGGATTTTTATTTATTGCGATGGCTTTAGGGATGCCATAGGTAACTCACATTACAAACAACTATGTGTCACATCTTACCCGCGTGGGCTGGCGGTATTTACGAATAAACCAAATCGAATTTCTTTAAGCGAACTTACAATTCCTCATGCAGCAGTGCAAGAGCTCTTTTGACTTTGGTCAGCTTTAAAAGAACAGATGGGATAACATAATTTTTATTTACTAATGAGTCACCGTTTATCAAGGCCCAAAGTTCACTCGAGGATAAGGGTTACTAGGCTTGCCAGGTGGACGGGGAGACAACACCGCGAGGATTAGCAACAATGGTTGAAACTGGGCAGAAATTGATTATGTGAGAGGACGGATCAACTAAAAAGTGCCAATATTAAATTGAAAACGACCATGTAGCAGTCAGCTGGGAAGCAACCCCGTAATATTGTGTTTCACAGACGGGCACTTTTTGGAAAAGACTTTGCTTATCGAAGTTCCGTTTAGTTTTGGATACACAGGAAGAAAGGGAAATTAGTGACAGTAGTTGTAGCTAGACGAGTTTTTGTGAATCTGTTACAGGGGGACGTAGATGGAGCTCAGTCGAGCACCTACTATGAAAATAACAATAGAGTAGATAAAGAATGTATGTGAGAAAGAATCTGTAGAGCTGAGAAGAGGACACCATCCCATTACATTTTGGAGTCATTATTTTACTTTGTCAAGACAGGAAAGGCAGATGTGGCCGCAATACTTCATCCTAGGACGTATTTAGCTCTTATACAGGTATAGGATAACGTCAGGAGTGATATACTTTCTAGAGCGGTAGAATCGGCATGGTTTTCTCTATCTATTAAGCATAGCCAACTACATTGATTCAGGACAGGTCAGTTTTACGGTGGAATCTCCTCTCTATTAGAGTTTTTGTCTGTCAATCGGTCACACTTCCGCTTTCAAAGGTATTTTCGTCGCTAAACGCATAGATATAATTGAATCATCTTATCTTAGATGCCCATAAAGTTTGTCTGCCACGTTTAAGTGCAAAGATACATTTTTGTCGGCCTATCACACTTTAATTTGAAATAACATTTTATTTGGTCGCTCATACTTAAGTGTAAAATAGCACTTTCGTTGTGAAACGCGTAAATTTAAGGGGCACATCTTATTTAAGATATAGCAATGCATTTTTACTAGAAGCCCGGTTCGTTGATCGGTCTGTCAACTGTGGATTACAAGTGTAATTTATTTAGTCTGTCATGCTGAAATTTTAAATACCAAATTGTTTTGTTATAATTAAGTTTTATATATCAGTTTCAGATACGTCCACCGGTCAGACTGCCATGCTGAAATTTTTAATAACATTTTCAGTAGTCTGTTACGCTTAGGTTTGAAATAGTATTTATTATCTGTCAAGCTTATGTTTGAAATAACAATTCCTTTGATCTGTCATGCTTATATTTTAAATAGCATTTTCTTTGATCTGTCAAACTAATGTTTGAAACAGCATTTCCTTTGACCTGTCAAACTAATGTTTTAAATAGCATTTTCTTTGATCTGTCAAGCTTATGTTTGAAATAACAATTCCTTTGATCTGTCAAGCTTATATTTTAAATAGCATTTACTTTGATCTGTCAAACTAATGTTCGAAACAGCATTTTCTTTGACCTGTCAAACTAATGTTTTAAATAGCATTTTCTTTGATCTGTCAAGCTTATGTTTGAAATAACAATTCCTTTGATCTGTCAAGCTTATATTTTAAATAGCATTTTCTTTAATCTGTCAAGCTTATGTTTGAAATAGCATGTTCTTTAGTATGCCACGCTTTAATTTAAAATATAATTTTCGTCTTTCGGTCAAGCATAAATCTAAAATAGAATTTCTTCAATACGTCATGCTAAAGTTTTAAAAACTATTATTTGGTTGGTCACGCTTCAGTTTGAAATACTCTTGTTATTTCTCTGTTAGGCATCAGTTTGTAATCTCATTTTCTTTGGTCTGTTACGCTTAGGTTCTAAAGAGTATTTTCTTTCTATCTTATGCTTAAGTTTAAAATAGTATTTTCTTTTGTCTGTTACGCTGGTAGTTGAAATAGTATTTTCCTTGGTCTGTTCCGCAAAAGTTCTAAACTGCATCTGCTACGCTTAAGTTTGAAATAGCATTATTTCTATGCGTCAACGCAACCCTATCAGTGGTTTATGACGAAAAAATAAAACTTCAGAATACGTTCCTATGTTGATCGCACCACTCAACTTCGGGATTTGTCAACTTGTCACAGCAGAGCTGGGGGTGTCGGAAATAATCTACGTATTCGAGGAGAGGGCGTCAAACAAACAACGAAAGAGAAAACGAAAAAAAATAGAGAAAATATATATTCGAGAGTCCTTAAGGCGTTTAGCTTATAAGGATGACCCCAAGCGCCCCCTGCTGAGCATTTCTCGCAAGTAATTTCAAAGGGGCATTAATCACCTGTGTTGGGGGAAGCTTAGCTAGTCATCCCTCGCACGTCATCCAAAGTTAGCTTGCCAATGATTCGGCAAGCCAAAAGCTGCCATTGATTTTAGCGTCTGACAGAACACTATGGTCACTTGCCGGACACCAGTCCGAGATTAATTTTGGACCGACCTAATTTATTTGGAGAAATTCATTGACTCGCCGGAGACGATTGTTTTTCGCATAGCGTTGCAGTGAGCGTCTCCACAAAAGTCGGCAGTGTGTTATGAAGTAATATTAATCTTTATTGAAATAGTTTGCGCGCGCATCGACATCTTAAACGCGTAAAGACGAGGGATGCGGGAACAGAAATGCGACAAGTATATTCACCTCTTCTTTCTTGTGTGGTGTTTCCGGCGGAATGTTTGATATGAACAGTCAGAGATACATATATAGGTAGACATACAAGAACATAGATAAATAGATCCGTTGATAAATACGAACAAACTGATATACACTAATGAACGGATCATTATAAATTTTGGGATATATATCTATAAATATATATATTATTAAAAATAACCGACAATTTTTGTCTGGTTATTTTAGTATTGATCCTTTCAATTTTCCGGATTAAAATCTTAATCTCGGAAGAAAATTGGCGGATGAAACTGCCGTAATGTACATGTTAATCCAGAGTACTTTCTGACCCGTCTGGGTCCATCGTCAGTGGAATAATGGCAAACAGGTAAAGACCTGGAGTGAGATTTCTAATTAATTATGGCGGGAAAATTTAAATATGAAACTATGTTTATTAGGTATTATAAGCATTTAAGTATATTAGTACTAGTGTTAAAATTAATCTTGTTAATAGCAGATTTTTTAATTTTAATGAGTAAAGCTTCTAGTATGTGGAGTTTTTGTGTATTAGTATTATGTTCTAAGATTTTAGTATTGTCTACGAGAAGCATCTATCCGATAATAGTGCTATAGCTAGACACCTTACTAATGAACATTCCTGTCCCCGCTCGCAAATCCGAAAAAAAAACCAATACCCAACAACCCCGCTAAAATTAACAATCATTAACACCTCCGAATCAAATAACTTTAACCCTCAACTACAAATACAATACAATTACCCCCCTCCCCTTTTGAATAAATACTATAACACGTACAAGTAGAACTTTTAGATATATATATATATAGGTGAATTTTGTGGACATATGGATATGCATATGTATGAAGATATAAAATTTATAACTATTTATGTGTGTATGTGTAGGCTTGTGTACTTGTGTGTATACGTATACATATGTGCACATACATGTGTGTCTGTGTGTTCGTGTATATGTGTATGGGTATGGGTGCATATATGAGTGTATATGTATACATATGCATATATGTATTTATATGTATGCACAGGTGCGTGTATGCGTTCAACGTCCAGCTCACAAAATCCCACAAAAGTAAACCACATATAATCAATTTTTAAATAATTATCAGTATGATCACTTTAATCAAAATTACTGGCCCCCACCATTTCTAATCCCCCCCCTTCATAGACCATAACTTGCGTTAACAACTTTAACTAGAACACCTTACCACTAATATTATAACAGGTGTTAACCCCACCATTAGTAATAGGATTACAACGAATAATAAAATGTATCTATACCACTGAAATTAATCCATATATAACTTCCATTAAAATAAAAGCAATTTCCAATATGTTTTATTAATCCATCACTAACTATTACTTATAATCGAAATACATTTATTTATACTCCAAAATAATTAAAGCTAAACATAATAGTATAATCCATCAATATCAATGTCATAAACTTATATACGATCCTTACCAAGAATAATTCCCAATATATTTTAACTCATTATTATCTGGAACTAAATCTACTAATATTACTGCCACTAATCCATATATGAATCTAACTAAAAATAAAGATAATTACCACTATGTTTTATTAATTAACTAATAAATACTATCTAAAATACATTTAACTATCCATCAAAATAATCGAAATTAAATGCCAATTGATCAAAATATAACAGCATAATTTATTAATATTAAGGTCATAAATCTATCACTAATAATAATTTAAACTAAAATATCCCCTTAAGATTTTGTCATGTAATTGTTATATGTCTGCATTGAAATAAATTGAGACAACGCAATATACAGGAAGCAGACACGACAACCTTGTCACCTCCCCTCCTTCTCTTTCTTTATCTTCTCTTTCTCTCTTGTTTCATCTCCCCCGACCCCCCTTTTTATCCAGCCCAGCGCTGGATAAAAATAAATATGAATTTAACTCGACTCTTACATTAACCATTCTCAGCCCGCAACAAATCCTTAATGGCTATAGACATCCACCCCTAACATCCCTCTACCCCTCTCCCCTTTCCCTTTCTTTTTCTTTTTCCTTCAACCCCCCTACCCTAGCTAAGCGTTGGATAAAAATAAAAAATAAAAATATAAATAGCTGTAAATTAAACTTTTCTAACGGCAATTATATTTTTCTTCCTTTTCCTTCTCTTCTCTTTTTCTTTTCCTCGGCCCCCCTTTCTACCCCAGCTCAGCGTTGGATATAAAAAATAAAAAAAATAAAAAATGAAAAAATTAATTTCTAACGGCAATCATATTTTTAAAATCGGTCACATGACTGTTATTTCTTTCTCCTCTTCTTTTTTGCTTGACTTCATTCTCCCTGGAATTCAGAAACCAGGTTGGATCAAAAAATAATTCTCTGCCTGATGAGAACTCAGCTCTTGAGAGCTGTAGATCGATAACATCGACATGCCAGTGTAGCAGACCTTGTACATGTTTGAATAAAAGCATTCACTATATATATTTATATGTATCATATATATATATATCATATATATATATATCATATATATATATATATCATATATATATATCATATATATATATATGATATATATCATATATATATATATATCATATATATCATATATATATATAATATATATATCATATATATATATAATATATATATCATATATATATATATATATAATATATATATATCATATATATATATATAATATATATATATCATATATATATATATATATATATCATATATATATAATATATATATATCATATATATATATAATATATATATATCATATATATATATCAAATATTATATATATATATATCATATATATATATATATATATATCATATATATATATGTATATATATCATATATATATATGTATATATATCATATATATATATCATGTATATATATATCATATATATATATATATATCATATATATATATCATGTATATATATATATCATATATATATATATCATATATATATATATCATATATATATATATATATCATATATATATATCATATATATATATATCATATATATATATATCATATATATATATATATATCATATATTTATATATCATATATATATATATATATCATATATATATCATATACATATCATATATATATATGTCATATATATATATCATATATATCATATATATATATATATATATATATCATATATATATATCATATATATATATCATATATATATATCATATATATATATATCATATATCATATATGTCATATATATATATGTCATATATATATATCATATATATAATATATATATATCATATATATATCTCATATATATATCATATATATCATATATATATCATATATATATCATATATATCATATATATATATATCATATATATATATATATATCATATATATATCTCATATATATATCATATATATATATATATCATATATATATATATCTCATATATATATCATATATATATATATCATATCATATATATATCATATATATATATATGTGATATATATCATATATATACATATATATATATATATATTATATATATATGATATATATATGTATATATATCATATATATATATATATGTATATATATCATATATATATATATATATATATCATATATATATATATCATATATATATATATATATATATAATCATATATATATATATATCATATATATAAGTATATATATATATCATTATATAAGTATATATATATATCATATATATATATATATATATATATCAAATATATATATATATCATATATATATATCATATATATATGTAATCATATATATATATATATATATATATTTTAAGCAACACGGTGTGTAAGATAGACAGATTATTTTCGTAAAGTTTACCATTTAGGGGTTGGGCGCATCTAAATTCGAATCTTTGTCCCCAAAAACTTATTAAATAACTTGAAGGATTGTTCTACATTAAATGTTGAGTTATATGCGGTAATACATTGTTTAAGGATTGATGAGCGCGTGTGATCGTCAATAATATATATGTGAATAGTATTGAATTCATCATTATGAATTATGAAATATGTATTCTAGGCAACGGTGTGAGAAACGAAGGTACATTATTTCTTTTTGTAAACTTTACCATTTGGGTGATGCCGCTGAAACTGTAAAATACCCTCAATGAACGAAACACGTTTAAATGTGAAACTAATGCTATATTCATAGTTTATAACCTCCTGTAACCGGTATTCTACTAGTGTATGTATGCATATATATATATATATATATATATATATATATATATATATAATGCATTTCAGAACTAATAAAATACCTCCATAGCCGTTTGTCAAAGCTTAATAAATTAAAAGGTGTAATACTATACAGTCAGAATTCAATTATACATTGATTGATATTGGGATAAAATTAGGCTTACTGGAGCAATTGGCCGGATTTCTCGTTGCTCCTGAAACCGCTGGTAACAATGGATATCTAATTGAATGTTAAGCAGGACGTTAGACACCAGCTCAGGTGTTAGGGTTTTGAAAAGCCCTTGCACTAGGTGAAGTGCACTCGCGTCAACAAAAAATGCATGGACAGTCGCGACAGAAATGAAAAACTGGCAGGATTGACCTTCTAGGACTGAACAGAACCATACCTCAGCTCGACAACAACAAAGCCATTGTCGGACTGATTGTCAAGTATGTATTCCCGACTGGTACGAGCAACACCTCCCCAAGCCGTGCCTACACATGTATATATTTATATATCTTATATATATTTATATATATATATATATATATATATATATATATATATATATATATATATATATATATATATATATATATATATATATATATATATATATATGCATGGAAAAGTTAACATTATGAATAGACAATGTTTTAAAAACGAATGAAAGTTTATTTGCGTAAAGCCTACTTTTATAGAGCGTTCAAATATATAAGTTATGATATAGTTTTTTTAAAACTATGACTTATTTTAAATGAATATAAGTGCCAAACTACAACAAAAGCAACATCTGTTGATTGTCTCTTAGGGCATGAAACCTGGTGTAATGTTTGAATGGAGAGTGAGTTTTAACATAAAAATACACACACACATATGTATATATATATATATATATATATATATATATATATATATATATATATATATATAATATGTGTGTGTATGTGAGAACGGGAGAGGACCTTGATACACACGAACCATCTAGATTGGTCACATAATCACTAAGTACGAAATCTGTTGATGAAATTATGTTTCTTTCTGTGAACTGCTGATGATGTATATTTCAACCATTGCTTGAAGTCACGTGTGTTTGAACTCTGACAAATAGATGATGAAGAGATGAAATTGGTTTTAGTCGCTTCAAAGAACAATCTAGATAAAAATATTGGGAGGTCAATGGATACAAATTCAGCACACGGGTTTTAGGATTGATAATCAGAGAAGCAAAAATGGAGAGAGAGATAGAGAGAGAGAGAGAGAGAGAGAGAGAGAGGACGTGTCTTTATCTGTTGTTATTTAGATTATTTACATGTATCGAAGTGCGCTCTTGCTTATTTTCATGTTCACGACGTTTCGAATGTTGCCCTCTTCGGTCTTTTTCCGGTGAATTTTGTCTTTAGTTTCTCGGGATTTCGAGATGTAACCGTTATGTAATCCAGTTAGGAGATCGTTCTTATTCTGATAAAACATACGTATTAAAGCGTTAGTTAACAGGTATTCTAGAGTAAATCTTCAGCTCGAGGTTTTAAGTTCAATCCCGAGGGAAGACACCTAAGTAACTGACCTGATATTAGATATTAAATGTCGTGTTGTCATCATCATTGCTGTTGTTATGTTTACAATGTTTTGGTAGTCGTATTCCCCGGGTTTCTTCATGTATCTTTTGTCGTAGTAGGTAAACTTTCGGGAATTTCACAGTAAATTATGTGGTGAGATATCGACCAGGGCAGAAAGTTTAGTGGATACATCTTTTGGTATGACGTAATGTAAGTATAGGGAAATAATCATACACGAGAATGTAGATTTATAAATCTAAGAAAATGAACATAGATTGTCGAACTGGACAATGGATAACGATGTTGGTTAAGACATATAATAGTATGAATTCTTTATAAAGGTTGTCAGTTCAATACATGGAGAAAAATAATTAAAACTCTATTACTAGATCAATCTATTATATTTATCTTTTTTATTGCCACTCTCTCTTCTAATCCGGCCCGTTTACTGAGTAATAATATAAACTGTTTAATATTAGCTTCATTTGTTAGAGCATTTGAAATTCACTTACATGTGCCTCTTGTTCCGGGGTTCGAATCGTGCGACCGGTTTGAAAAGTTATCTCTACACCGATAATTCCGCAAAGATGTAGGGTGTACTTATGTAGATAAGAATATAATATTTATTTTTAACTAATTATTTATATTATATATTATATATATATATATATATATATATTAGTATGTTTCGTTTCTTTTTACTTATATCACGTAACTGATGTATCTATATTTGTCTTTATATCTATATATCTATCTATACACACATATGATAAAAACACACACATATATGTGTGTCACTATTTTTTTTCTATATTTATATATACCGTCTTCTTGCGTGTGTGTCAATCTGTGTCTAGCTGCGCGAAAGAATCCATTTTCATCACCGACCAAAAATCAGAGAGCAACGAGGATCGAGCGACCAAAGACCTGCAATCAATAATTATTACTTCCTTCTGCTCTACACCCACTTTACCATCTTGTCTCCCATCTGTGCCCGGCGTTCGCTTTTTTGATTGCTTGTACGACGGCCTGTACTTATGTTCACTGTAATAAGATAAAAATACACGTCATGATCAGTGTCCTTGCGCCTGGTGCCCCTCCTTGCTATCCTCCATCTTGACAGACGTTTACTTCTATTGCCCTTATTAAGAAGCCCCCCTCTCAATCGAACTACTAAACGCACATGTTTCGATGTATATGGATACTAATAGGGTGCATTGTGTACAGCATTCACACTGACAGCCAGACATATGCAAAACTATGTTTAGTTATACGGACAAAGGTTTTCGGCAGCTATGGATATTTTGCCGAGATGGCGATGGCGACGAAGCAGTTGCGGTTTAGATCCTGGGCGATAGTCATCAGATTTCCATCGATGGTAGCACGGCATCGGAATCCACGGCGTAAGGTCTAACTGATTTTCCCTTCGAGGATCTTCTAACCTGAGCGAGATTACTTGAACTATCTAGTAAGTGCCCAGTCACCCATCGCAGAAATAAAAGCTTCAGTTGCTTTTGTGGTATTATAGGCCTGTTTGAACTCGCAATGAATAAATCCCCATAGACTGTTGCACGTTCATCAAATAACACACGGTGTGAAGCTATGCGCAACGTGACAGCAAACCAACTTCCACGATAGTACCAACCACAGTGAGTAATTTCCACGGCTTTAACGGCTTCGGACACCTGCTATACAGGATAGAAACTAACAATAAAATACAAATCAAATAATGAAAATATATAGAACCTCCGTTCTATTTGCAGGTCGACATTATCTAATCCGTTACTTTCTCTAATTTGGTTCAATCATTAATCCTTTTTTTTATAAAACTCGCGGAATACCCTATTCAAACATTACACCGGTTTTTTTTTATTAATACAAAAATTAAATAATATCGTAATAATCTGTTTAATTGCGTTTATGTTTATATACATTCGTACATTTCACTCATCGAACTATGTTAATTAATTTAAATAATTTACTAACGTTTTATTAGTAAAAGTAAATTTTCTTTTTGTGTTTAATGACTCATACTTGGCTTTTGGGCTCGGATCAAATTGTAGTACCTGCTCTCGTATTATACTTAATCTTGTCTGTGAGGCAATTTCTATTTCTGTCCCCATCCATAGTGCCTTTTTGAGGAATCTTAATTGTCCCTAAATTAAAAACGACCTTGTGTCTAATTCTGCCCTCGCGGGGAAAAAAGTAAATATGGACACTCTGGTTCTATGATAATAAACGGAATGTCCCCATTTCGTGACAGGACGCTAGTCTGCCGCCAGTTATTCTACCAATAATACCGGTACTCAGTTATACAGTTTGATTAAAAGTGTTGCGTACACCACGCAGTAGTCCCAAATGTTAATCATATACTGACCAGGTTCAATGTCGCTTAATTCGGTGAAATGATTAGAACCTGCCTGTCAATATAGTTGAGGCATAAACATATAACAATTTAACTGAGAAAAATATCTTAAATATATATATATATATATAAATAATCAGTCAGATTCTCGATATTTGCGATATTTTATTCTTACTAGCTAATATGTATTCTTTCTGCTGATATGTTGTTTGAAAACAAATTATTTCAGTTGAGTTTCTTTCAAAAACAACTTATTCTGGCCACGAAGATTGTTAGATTGGAAGCATTTTGCCTGTGTGGCCTATACAACGACCACTGCTTACGGACAGGAATTTCTATACGGCATTATCTACGTCCAATGTCAGATAAACAATTCTATTCAAAAATATAAATGTTAGCGTATATATTTTTTTAAAAAGTTACATGAATATATTAAAGGGGGGTAAACAATTTTACCTTACCACCTAATTATGTTTTCTTTTAGCAATGTTAAAAGCAGTCTTTTGTTTCACTCGTATTCTTAGTAATCCTATTTTCTTATGAAAAAGATTTCATTATTCGGGTTGTATAAATGTAAATCATTTACCTAACAATAAAAAGTTATACATTTCTATTGAATAAAATATGAGAATTTATGAAGAAATTGAGACATTTACTTGTTTTTTTAAAAAATCATACGAACATGTACTGATTGATGACGAGAAGATACTATTGTTATGACGAATCCATGAGACGCGTATCAAAATAATGACATAATGACTTTAACGCACTCAAGTACACATTCTTTTTCCTCGCATCTTATTTTAGTGTTGCAATTGCTATTCTTGTTATATTTATTACTTTTGCTTCGGATTATATTTTTATTTTTCTCTTTTCTACTGTCATTTATTATTCTATTATTGTGGGGTTTCATAATTATTTCTACATCTTCACAGCAATCACCTTGCATGCTGCTAATGAGAGAAATATAGATGTTAATTGATTTTTTCATACATTTTCTTACTTTTTTACGATGTGGGTACCATAAAGCATTTACTTCTTTTGGCCGAAGTATTCTGTTTGACGCTTTACTGAAAACCCTTATTTCCTTCATCAAAGTGCTCCACCCATATTTTTGTTACTGAATTGAGTAGCGTAAATCTGTGCACCTATCCTTACTAGTCCTTACGGGGATTAAACGCTGACGTATCTGTATAGCTAAATTGCCATAAATATATTTTCATACCTTTTAATATATATATATATATATATATATATATATATATATATGTATATATATATATATATATATATATGTATATATATATATATAGTGACTTTCAACTAATTAACTATCAACTATTCTGGCCGTTTTTTCCAGCTCAATATTGTGCGTATTTTGTCATTACTTTGCTTCATAAAACAAGATGGCTGCTCTTTCCGAGTAGCGTTTCCTCGAGTGGAAATGTAATCAATGTGAGTTGTTTGTTGTTTTTTCTGATTTTTGTCTTACTACTATGTGTATTTTTTATGGAGAACTTTTTTGGTTTATTAAGAGTCCATAGATGAATAATCATGTATCGACATATTAATGTTTGATGTTTATCTGTAAACGATACAGTTCGTAAAATATGCCAATATGATGATCAGAAAAATGTATAAAATCTTGGTCACTGTAATGTAGGCTAATATCATTTTATATATATATATATATATATATATATATATATATATATATATATATATAAATAACTCTTTTAGAATATTTGTTTCTGTCATTTATATGTATTGTTTAATATTATTAGATATAGCTGCAGAAACGTACAGGAATCTAGGTTGGATT
>OY744522.1:90769630-90782130 GCA_963556195.1 Sepiola atlantica | reverse complement strand
AACGTTTCCGTTGCGAATTTAAATCATCAGATAACTCCTAGCAGACCCCCCTTACTATTTACCATTCGTCACTGTCTCATCAGAAAAATTATTCCTAGATATTTTCTCGCTCTACAAAAAATAGGTCGCCCCAAAACCCTGAAGAACTAAGTAGAGTCAACCGTCTATTTTTCTTACCCTAATTATCGTTTGATCCTAAGGTCAGAGCACCTCCACGATCTCTCAATTGAGGCACCGGTAGGGTATAAGGCCATATCGTTTACGATTTGCGCCGGCTTGCTTTTAGCCACCCCTGCGCCTTATCCCGGCTTGGGTGCCCTTCGCCCCAGGTCTCACTAAAACGCATGGAAGTGTCTGCAATTCGCGTCCCACTTGATATATCTCGGCTTGAATTCTGTCAGTTCGAGATCATTTCGCATTTGTCGCGCTACCGCCGGATATTTAGGTCCCCATTTTGATCTAACCACTCAGTAACTCAGAGCTCCTATGGACTGCTATGTAACACCTTACGATATTTACTTACGCATTCCCGCCTAAAATCGGAAATTAGTTAATCATAAATTCTTTATTCCATCACCACCACAGTTTCATTAAATGAACGCACTTCTCTAAAGTTTCCCCATAGAATTTAAATCGCCATATAAGTAATAGCGGACGTCCCCTTACGATTTAACACAGCTACACTATTTTCTGTCATACAAACTCCGATAGAAATTGTCCATGTAAAAATAAATGTTGCACGAATTTTGTTCGATTATTTCAAGAACAGGCATGAAAAAAATGCTGTGCATATGAAAAAAAAAAACTATCATAAAATCGAATATAAGTTCTGTAATCTGAGTTTCTACTTATTCTGTCTACGTATCCCTCTCGTCAGCCTTTTGATACATTTTTCTAGATTCACCGAGAGCAAGAGTTTGACCAGCACTCCGAATTTGAGTCCAGACTATACTTGATTGCGGTCAACGCCGAGACCATGCGTACGTGAGAGGCCTAGCACATTGCGCACTATAGACAACCGTTATAATCGTGTTACGGCAAATATTAGGCAGCGGGTCGCTTTGCGTTCAGTGTAATCCGACTGTCGTAAGGAGAAAGCGGGAACACAAATGGCTCAGGTCCAATCAGTCAGGGCGAATGGGATGACGGGAGTTGATAGAATTAGCCTGGAATGTTGAAGAGAAAATGATCGGTATTACAGAGGCGAACAATGGACAGTCCAGTCTGTATTTATGCTTGAAGATCTATATACTAAAGCAAACGATTAAGTGCCATAGAATATTTTTTCAATGTTGGTATCACATAGAATGTTGGTTGTGTGATATAAGGCGTTACTGCAACGTTGCAGTCAGCTATTTTTGGAGCGCGATTGTCTGTTTTTCTCAACGTTGTCACAACGTTACAATAATGCTGGGAAGTAATGTAGATGGGCAAATATATATATATATATATATATATATATATATATATATATACATATACTTTCTTCTGGACATTTTGTATGATTTTCTGTTTGTTTACGAACGAATTATTGTTCTAGAAAATTTATTCTTGAACACTTAGATTTTCTAGATAAAATTGAATTTCTTTACTGGAAAATAACTATGTAGTCGTTGTAATCAGTTGTTCTAGTGTCTCTCTCTCATATTCTCTCTCTCTCTCTCCTCTGCTTACTCTCTATCTCCCTCTCTCTATCTCTCTCTCTCTCTCTCTCCCTCTCTCTATCTATATATATATATATATATATATATATGTGTGTGTGTGTGTGTGTGTATGTATGTATTGAAAAATAAAGACAAATAAGCTAACTAAATACTTTTGAAATGTTGGCAGTTGTGTTTCTTTTATTTAATCTTTGTGACAAAACTATTCACTGATTGATCCTTTTTGAAAATACCTTGAATTTTGTTTATCAAGGTGATGTGCGTTTTGAAATGGGCAGAAAAAATTGTTTTAATTAAAATGTTTTTTGAAACAAATTCAGAACATTTACTGAATTATTATTATAGTATATATATAGTAATTATCAAATTAGGCCTACTTAAGTCATCGGTTTCACGAAGGTCATTCTAGAATGACCAACACTTTATATCCATATATTATTAAAGCCGATTTCTTGTTATACAAATCTAACCTCAGTTATATAAAATTCGTTTATATTATTTATATTATCCATACTAGAGAATAAACCTGTTCGAGGACAGCAAAAATTATTTCTCCGAACAATTTTGCATCACTTTTCTGTCCCATTACCAAGATTAACATTACGAGATAATGACAATACACCTTATGAGGTATATTTGATTTTAATTTTAAAATATGTCTCAAATTTAATGCTTACGTTTAAGAGTGCATAAAAAGTAATTAAAATCCAGGGAATCTGGTTCAGTTGGTGTATAATAACTATGGATAAAATGCAATGCAAATTTGAAATATTTAATTTTCTTCCCATATTATGCCCCCTAAAACCCTTTAAAATACTCTAAGGAAAGTTTTGGAATAATTAATAATTGATTAAGACATCATATTCTTAAAATTTCACAAAAATCGGCGATATCTGAAATTTCACGAAAGGGCTTTACCACTTTCTATCTCCTTTTTATAAAACTCAAACTAAATATAACCCACATTCAACAATTTTACGCATATAAGTTGATTTCCAAAATGTCTAATGATCGTTTGATTACCTTAGCAGTAAATTCCGTACATGCATTTATATATATATATATATATATATATATATATATATATATATACAATACGTAATGGAGACAAGACCAGCTTATTTAAATTCAAACGTTGAAGGCTAGTAAAATAGTGTTGTAACGTACAATTAACTTTCATGGCAAAACATTGCTAATGCGACAATCGTTACTTTCACTGTTTGTATTAAAGGCAACTTCAACCGTTAAATCCTAGGCATTTTTGTTTCAAATGACAGAGTAAAGCCGAACAAAGAAATCAAAGACGCATGTGATAATAAATAAACTACATCTACCTGTGATTACATTACATAATATTATCCTTGTATTAAAAAAAGTCAACGAGAACATACTACTAATCGTGGCCTAAGTATCACAAAAACAACTGTACACTATCCCCAACTCGCCTAAACCTAACACTTATAAAACCTCTCATACAATAACTGAAGCTCCCATCAAGAAAAACATATTCTTGTAAACGAGGATATTAAAAATATATTTGCGATCATCAGTAATATGTTCGACAAATCGAAACAGAATTAGCCGAAAGTTTGAACTCCAAACAAGATATGTAATGATTGCCTCAAGCTCATACAATTGTTATTAAATTTAAAGCTAACAAAGTTACCCCACATTACCTGAGTATAAAATATATTGAACATAAATAATAAGTTGAAAAGGTATGAATCACCTTTCTTCACGCAGTCATTGGTTAAATATAACTACTAGATTTTTAAAAAAATTCTTTTTGAAATATAAACATGTTTGCAACTGTTTCAATGACATAAAAAGGAGTTTTTACATCAATATGTGACAATAGATGAAACATGGATCCAATACTTCAGTCTGGAGTCAAATCAGACGTCAGATGGGTGGAAAGCAGCAGGTGAAAGCTGTCCGAATTGACCAAAGAGGCCAACATCAGCAGGCATGGTTTTAGTCTCCGTAGTTTGGGATGTGCAAGGTATTTTGTTCATCGATTACCTTGAGAAAAGAGAGATCATCAACAGCGGATAATAAATGCTATTAATCGCCTAAAACAGCCACAAATTAAGGAGAAAAATGTTTTCTCACTAAGACGATCGCAATGATGGCACAACTACATGAATTGAATTTTGGATTGCTTCTGCACCTACCCTATATTCCAGATCTGGTTGTTAGCAGACCTCATGGAATTTTTTATAGAAAGAAATTTAAACAATTAATATCGTAAACGTAGGCATATTTTTAGGCCAAAGACAAATCGTTCTACGACAACGGCATCGAATTTTTAGAGAAACATTGGAGTCAGTCACCCTATGAAGTTATTCATATTGATTAATAAAGTCAAATTTTGCCTCAAGGTCGATGTTTTATTAATTATGGCCGATACTCATTGAGTGATTTTATATATATATATATATATATATATATATATATATATATATATATATATATATATATATATATAATTTCAAATAACACTATACATTAATTTGATTGTTGATTGGCGATGGTAAATTAGCCATAGACACGACTGCAGAATGGTTGTACTTAGTATTTCGCCCTACGGGCTGGGTTTCCATTCTCTTCGTAAAGTACTTATGTTCGTATGGAATGTTGTGTCCAAACTCATCTAAAATCGACCACGAATTAAGTTTCTTCAAACGAATGCATTAGATGAAGTGTCGCTGATTTGAGGGATTCCACCGTCAATACTAAAACATAAATTTACCAAATGTACAAAAAAGACTTTTGCTTTTCCAAATGACATCTTTAAAAAATCACATCTTGGACTGTTTTACTTTGCCAACATACATTCCAAGTGGTAAATGTCTGATAACACCTGAAAGATGAAAAAACGTTAAATAAATGGTAAGAAATAAGGTTATTTGTTGTTTTTTAGTTTGTTTTTATATGTCTGTTTTACGGCATATCAACCCTTTTTGGGTTACTTAGCGCCGAAACACAATACGCACAAACAACAATTGTATATAATACATAGAAGACAAGTCACCATTTGCTCTATAGAAAAGATTTTTTTACAAAAAAGTTTGAAAAATAAACGTACAAATCAAAATGTAAAGATTTTCTGTCTTGCCCGATTCTGTTGTTCCCGTTGGTGTCTCTAAATATATTTTCGAATCAATACTCACTGGAGGATCCACATGAAAGTTTGCCAACATCTATGGTGAAAGTGGCGCTATGATATCTACACGATTCAAACACGATACACTGAGTTCTGCGTTTTTATCCACTTCAAAAACAGCAGTTTAGTATAGACGACTAGAATAGATATGACAAGAATTGTATCACCGTCTCCATTTTCCAAGACGGTATTCATTTAGCAAATAACGCACCTCTAATTATTAAGCGAAAAAGTATTACCGATAGCTTTCGGGCCACCCGGTATAACATCATCTTGCTTGTAAAATTCCAATTGGTTCTTTTCTTATCCAATTCTCAATTCTGTCATCTCGGGGGTCAGTCGGTTAGCGTGCTCTTAGCTGCAATCTTTCTGCAGTTGTGTGGGAAAACAGGGTTCCGTGTTGAGCGTGCCATCTAATCCCGGCTGGTTTGGGCGAAATTTAAGAGATCTATCTGCCTAGCTGCCTTCATATCATTCTGAAAGGGCAGAGGACATTGGGAAATTGAACGAATAAGCGAAGCTCGTAATCATCAGTCGAGCTGGGAAGGAGATTAAGCGAATAGGGCGTGCTTTTCATTAGATTTGGTCATCATGACCGTTGTGCAAGGTCTGTGATAAACTAGAAACATAGCCTCACGAGGATGTGTGTGTGTGTGTGTTTGTGTGCGTGTTTGTGTGTGTGTTTTGGGTGGGAGGTTGAAAATAGGTTTGTTTATGGTACAATTCGAGAAATGATTCTCATTCCCCGTCTCCTATTCCTACTAATGATTTTTCTCCTCCTCCTCCTCCTCCTCTACCTCAGTCTTCTTAATTTTCCTCTTCTTCTTCTTTATCCTCCTTCTCCTCACATTTCTTTTTATTTTATTTCTTTATCTCCTTTCTTCTCCTCCTCCCCTTTCTTCTCCCCCCCGCTTTCTTATTCTTCTTTTATTCCTTCTTCTTTTTAATTCGAACCATACCATGTTAAAATCGAGTTAGCCTGATTAAAATTATGGGCTTAGGATAATTTTACATTTGTGCAGTTATGACCCAACTGATCATGATTTGCTAAACTTGTGAAAATCTGTTTCATTTTGTGAAATTTAACTAAAATCTGATTGAAATCATTTAAGTTTGAAAAGAGCACCCTAAGAGCACCGTAATTCTCTTTTAAAGGATAATCTCTTACTTCATAGGGGATCATAGCTACCAACTTTCAAGTTCGTAGATCTAATAGCCTAAAGGTAATACACGTAATTTCGAAGTGGCAGGTGCAACGCTGACAAGTGCACACTGTGAATTTGTCGTGCAATTTTAGACTTCTGCAGAGGCTATTGCGCCATTTTCACAACTATTTTTGGAAAACGTATGTATCCGTCTCTCTTCATCCATTTATATGTGAAAAAGTAAGCTAATACTTGATAAGGGAAGCCAGTCTAGAAGGTTAGGTCTGATATGGCCCTGATACCTACAATACTGTACACCTGTATATAGTACAATGAGATGGTGAGCCTTGTTGTTCCATAATAAATTATCTACGTTAGTAAAATTCATCTTATACATTTTTTAGTGGTACAATATTTTTGATTTGTCTTGATATGTGGATAATCCATGTTATGATTTCACTTACCGGTGCGTGTATCTACTAATATACACCAATGTTTTCCTCGGGAACCTAGGTTCTTGCTGGTCTGTTTATATACTCACTCGAACGCCGATGTTTAGTTTTTACAAAGAGAAGAACAATACCAGAAAACATCCGTGAGACAGGTTACTTTCATACGTGTAGAGGTATATATAGACGAATATCTCGTCGCGCTACACTTATTTATATTGTGCGACTCCCCAGCATTGGAGTGGAGCCCTGGACACGTCTTCTCTGTTTTAAGTATCGCAAAACAAGAGACGTAAAATCTCCGTCTGAAAGTCACGTGGTTTGCTCGACCTCCGTTCTGGAGTCATCTCTGACTCTTAAAGTGTCGCTCAAACTTTTCCATTAAATCACCTCTTAATGTAACACTCAATTAAATGAAAATATTTTAAATTACAAAATGAAAATATTCCTGAATAGAGATTTTGATCTGTCAACTTTTCAAGGGAACACGACAGAAATATTATTAATATAAAATCATGTTAAAAAGATTTAAAAGGAAAGGAAACTTTTCAACTTACATTATTCGAAGAAGAAACACACATTAGTTGAATAGCTTAAGCATGAACAAGAATTCCATCTGTTTACACTAGGTGTGGTCATAGTTTTTCACGCAAATATCTTCCAAAATATTTGTAACGGATTTCCTTGAAACGTAGTCCGGTGAAAATAGCATTTCAGGAATATATTTAATTGTTATTTATTTTAAACATTTCAGTTAAAATATCCTCATTTGACTCTCATGCTGTATCCGCATGTATTGGTAATTTTAATGTTAAGAATCAACAAAAGCGTTTCTAGTGTCACCAAATTATATGAATCTGCTATGTTCGTATACTTTTTTGTTGGGAGGAGTTCTTTAAAAATGTTTATATCAGAGATAGCATAACAAACGAACAAGGAAATATATTTGACATGAGAAAAAAATGGAAACAGAAAATAAAAAAAATACGAAAAGGAAAATGTTCATAAAAGCATCTAACAATTGATTTCTCATGACCTATTTTTATAAAAAAATAGCTTTAATTTTCAAGCTATTGTGATAAGAACGTTTCTGTAAAAGGGGGTGCGAAGGATATTATGCGGGTGTGTTTATGTTAAAATCACAACTAAAATGTAGGATGGTCGACTATATTATAGTAAGCGAAAATATATATTCTGTCATCAGACACAAGAATAGAACCACCTTAAGATTACAACCAAATTTATTTTAAAATGTGGTTGAACCGCGTTTGGCAGATATTAAAGCTTGAATTCTACGAGGTATGGGCACATACCAAAATGTGAGAAAAAGATTTTGATCATTAATGCTCTTCGAAATGTTGACATAGTTGCTTGTGTCATCTACATAAATGTTGACAAATAATTATAGAATGTGATTTGGGAGATCAGTGATAAAGATCAGGTCTTCCTGGGTTGGGCCCAAAAAGGATTTATGAGGCATGACATCATTGATGCCATGTGCTTCAGACTTCTGCCCATCAACGACTACTTTTGTAAACCTATCAAAAACAAAGAATTTGATGGTTGAGAGGACATTTCCAGATATTCCATAGCTAATAAGCTTGTGAAGTAGACCTTTATGCCAAACCTTATCAAATGTATTTAATATGTTAAGAGATATTGCTTTAGAAACAAAGCCCCCATGAATTGATTCACTGATCCTGTGTGATATTACAGTCAGCATATCAGCTGTTTATATTGCAGAACGTAATTATTATTGCTAGTCACAGTGTAGGCTGTTTTGAATAACTTCTTAATTTATCACAGATTCAAGTAAGTGAAATGCAGAAGGCCGATCTCCAGTATTTATTAAATACTGGTCAGACTGACGAAGATTTCCAAGGTGAGGGGAAGCATTTCTCCTTTAAACAACGATTGGAAATCTTTTTAAAACATGGAGCTAGTTCCGGTAGCTGCTTTATAACCATAGAATGAATTGATCAGATAAAATGCTTAAATAGTCTTGCTTTTATTTTCACATAAAAAGAGACTATTGCGCCAGGGGATTCCTAAGCTCAGATGATCACAGATCTTCCTCAATATAAACAGTTGGAACCAATTAGGCACGGTCATATGTTTCTTCTGGTGGTCGGAAATAATGTAAAGGATAGCTAGGATGAGATTTTAACATGTTCCACTGCTCACGTGACCAATACTGTAGGGGTTTTATTCCACTTCAAACGCTTCGCAGCGTTTGCTCTTTTAAATTAGTAGTTTTCTGATTGCAGGCTACCCGTTAAATTCAACTTTTTTCAGATCCCGCCGAACACTTTTAATAGAAACTATGTTCTTGCGGTAGTTAGTAAACTCTGCAGTAATTTAGGGATCTGGACTTGTACTCTATATGAAAGTGTTAGTTTCTGTGTGGAATTTTGTTTCGACAAGAATGATTGTCTTTCTTTCTCAAATGTTGTCATTACTTTTGAGACAGTACTTCTTGATATACCAAACATTTCGGCTGTTTTCATTACGCTAACGCCTGCCATACGAACACCAATGATTTTAACTATTTGATAGTCCGATAGATCTCTCATTTGAATACATTTTTATTACAATTTCTCTGATGATATCCGAATAGAAACAGCAATTTTAGCCAGATATATTTTGCAGCACTAATAATAAACTGATAGAACCAGAATAAACAGGTTTTGACGGTTTTATATCTATTTCAAAATGATGGTGCTCGGTGTTTCCATTATTTATTTTAACAACTGGAAATGTATACTCGAAGGCCGATCCGTTAGTCTACGGTAATGGATGCGGACCGTTGTGCAACACTCCTCCTGAGCCTGAAGCCTATATTACCATTTTCAAGTTTTCTTTTCCTCCTTCATGTGCGTGATTTATTCATTTATGTCGTCGTCTTTACGCTATTAATTTTCTACTGTAGTGTTATCTTTTTATTTACGTCATTTATTTATTTACGTCACTTTACTACAAATATGCTGCTTCTACTACAACTACTCTCTTTACATCCATCTTCTCGCCACTTTCACCACTTACTATTTCCCGTCTCATTCGCCTCTCCTTCCACTATCTCAAATATTCAATGCGTATAAATGCAAGCAACCCAGACTATCAGATGTTTATTATATACTAGTAGGCTTCACCCACTCGCCAACGCTTCGCAATTTAATTACTATTTTCTATTAATTGAAACTATTAAACTAATCACTAAATAAAAGAAAACTCACCCTCTATTCATTCTTTCTCTCTTTTGATAAAAAATAAGACGAAAATAACCGATAAGAAAAAGAAGACACCACACTCTCTTTCACGCTCTTCTTTATAGTTTCATAATAAGGGATATTTTGTGTTTATACTAAAAGTGAAGGAATTCTTACTTTTCATCGTAATCAGGTATTTAATAAATTTAAATTTGTTCATAAATTTAAATTTGCATATGTGCTTATCCTTTCAAATTCGTTTGTACTATGATCGGTTATTATCAAGATTAATCCATCTCCTATTTTACATATGAGATTAAATTTGCATGCGTGATTATTGAAGCGAGCCAGACCCACGAAAGTTCACTTTTATTATATAGAATATGCGTATGTGTATAGAATCAGCCTACGAGAAAATCAGAAACCATAAAATACATAAATCTGTGACTTACTCTTTTGTTGACTAGTTTAATTCCGGTTCTTAGTTGGCCATCTGAAAGCCACATATAAATATATTTTGTTCAATTATATATGTGTACACGGCTAGTGTCGCTTTGTAAGTCATTCATTTTTATCTCGATTTAGTATTTCTAATTTATTTACAAAGTCTTCTACAAATACACAATTCATATATGCTGCAAGCGGCCTTAAATACCAATCCTGTTGATGGCAGATCGCTTCGTAACACATTTCTTTTTATATTAATCTTGCTTTAGTATTTTAATTCATTTATAAAATCTTACTTCAAATAACGGAATTTCCTCTGCGTGATTGAAAATAGTTAGTCACTGTCACCATCTTGAGCTCATGTTAACGTTATTTCTCTCACTTTTCGATACAATTACATATATACTAGCTGCCATTATCCGGCGTTGCCCGGATATTTTTTCCCCGTTAATGAATCCGGAAATTTGTTTGGTGTGGTTTCATTTCTGCTTAATAATATAAAATATAAAAAGAATGTAAAGTAACCGATTCTATATGTTTTATTTTCTAATTCATTAGTTCTATTATGAAATTGGTGTCTTGTTTTCTTTAATTAAAAAGGTGTATTTCCGTGTTTTTGTTTTGTTTTATTAATCCAAGTTTTATTAATACTTATCGATAGAAATAAACATGCGTACACTAACCAACAGAATATATTTGTAGTGTTTAAATTCATTGCATCTATTATGAAAAACTTGTGGGGTGTTCTATGAAAAGATTGTCTTTATAAATAGTTAGAAGAAAGTGACTGACTTTATGTTTTATAAGTAGTCCATTTCTTTTTAATAGTTTAGAGCTACAGATAATTACGCATGGAAGCCAGTTTTCTTTTTATCAGCAACTGTGAAACCAATTTCATACGTATTACCTCTGGGCGCGCAGGTATTTCTGCGTAAGTAAAAGTCGCATGAGTGTTGTAAATCCACCCGCTATATGTCACATATGTCTGCATAACAGAAACTTGCTCATACGTATAAGTAAGATTGTGTAAGTCATACGTATAATAAGATTGTGTAAGTCAAGGAACTATACTTAAATATGTTTTCTTGAAAAATCTTATAATGTTGAAATAGTCCCTCCTCATGTGTACGTTTCTCTATTTTTTCTCCGCACAATTATGCATTTTTGGCGTGAAACAAAAAGTAACAAAGTGAACACGGAGAAATTCCTCTAAAATGAAAAACTCACTATGAGATTATAATTATTATAATTGTAAAAATGAAGTAATCATTATATCTCTGTAACTACAAACGAGATAGTGGATACGTTGATATCGGCGAAGGACAAACAAAGGAAAGGAAAACAAAGGAAAACGGCGGTTTCGCCGTTTTCCTTTGTTTTCCTTTTGTATGCAAAAACGCAAGGCTGTGACGGTTAGATCAGCCAAAATAAGAGGTCTCTTGTCTTTTAAAATAGAATAGTGAGCATATAATTTCAACAATATTGTAAGCAGGTGTGATAAGTAAAATGAGTTTACTTACTAATGTGATATTAAGTAAATTTAAAGAAAAAAATGATAATATTTAGAAAGATATAACTGTTTATTTGCAATCGGACATTGAGAAGTGTAGAATTTTTCATGGAATCTGTCAGCGCACGTGATTTTTGGGTTATGAACAAAAATGCACACAGTCTAACAAACTTTCCAGTCGGATGAATTATTTTCTGACAGAAGCGAGAGCGCATTACATTTTTCAGCATATAGAACATGTTGCAAGGATTAAAAAGGTGACATCGTTCTTCAGAATAAAATATTGAATTAACAGGTGTTCCTGGAAAAATCCATCCGATTTAATTTATATATATATATAGCAAGTTTGTTGAAAAAAACAGTAAACAGATCAATTGATCAGCACTATCGAACGGGTGTTAAACGGTGCTGATGAATCGATCTGCTTCCTACCAGCCGGATTCTACTCCATATCCAGTATGACCAAATCGATGAAATTCTGGTAAACCCAAAAGACTTTGTAATGTATAGTTTTTAAATAAAATACTTTATATCAGCCTTTGTAGAACCTACCATAGATAATTCTTTTTTCAACCAGCTTGTGATACATAGACTACATACATATACATACATATATTTATGTGTGTGTGCGTGACATAATATATCGCATCATAGTAAAAATTTATATAGCCTTGTTTGTTGGCCACCATTTGAACGAGCTGGTAAAGGGTGGTTTTATTTTAGTTTACTATTAAGCTTGGTCATGACCCCGCGGGTATTATATGTACAAGTCACTTAGAAGAGATCCCTAACCAGTCGTTGTTGTTGACTGACAGAACAAGTGAGACGAGCTAGTCAACCGACCAACAGCAAAGACGAATGTACGTGTTTACATTGATAGCAGACTCGGAACTTTTAATGAAATGGGATAATA
>OY744522.1:90749630-90762130 GCA_963556195.1 Sepiola atlantica | reverse complement strand
ATAGATGAAGCAAAGAGAAAATATCCAGCAATGATAAGAAAACTTATCCAGTCACAGAAAGTAAGTACTCGCGATTTTTGGAAAATCTTCAATAATGTGGTTAACAATGGGCACTCAACAATTCCCCCGCTATCAAATCACAATGATGTCGTTTGTACGGCAACTGATGAAGCTGAACTACTTTGCCAAGCGTTTCGCCTTAACCCCTACTTTGGACTCCGCAAACAACTCTCGCCTAAATGCGCCATTGCTGACTGAAACCACACTTGATGAGCTTCCCATCACATCCTCTTATGTCCGAGATCATAAAACCCTAGACACCTCAAAAGCATGTGGCCCTGATCTTTTACCAGTAATAGTAATAAAGAAATGCTCTGCTGAACTGGGCCCTGTCCTCTCCAAACTCCACAACAAATGCCTTATAGAACATTGCTTCCCTTAATGTTACATATTTGTGCTTGTTTTACAAGCACTTCAATGGAATGTGCTCCGATAAAACTTCCTCCGCTGGTGCCTCCTTGACGTAAATACACTCGACCAATCCGACAATCAGCTAGATCACATCCATTCACTGTGGAGGTCGACAGATGCCGGAAAGCCTCCTACAACAAAATCTTTTGAACTCCCTCCCTGCTCCCTGTTTCCCCAATTGTACTGACAAGCAGAAATTAAAAACTGGCGTGAATAAGCATATCGCTGCACTGCTCTAAATTTAGGATGTCTCCTACACTTTCAACCTAATTCTTAGAGGCCCCTTTAGTCAACAGTGCCAACTTGCCTTGTTTGAAGTGAACTAAGTTTTTAAAAATGCTGCCAGAAAAGTACCATAAACTTTAATACATATCTACTATAAGAATATCCGTCCAAGGAGAGGTAAAATCAATTCCCCGAACAGAAAAGTTTTCACGACTTTAATGTCCCCTGACGAAGATTAAAATTAATATATAGTTGATCAAATTCAATGCAAACATGATATATTTGAATTTTCTAATTGGATTTTGTGTCCCCGTAATACCTCCTAAAACCCCCTATTTAAAATACTTCAAAAGAAACTGAATTGTGCGTGAGGCTATTATTCATTTTTCCGATGCAAACATGACTTAAAATGAAAATCAAATAAAGAAATTCTACTTTTTATTTATTTTAGTTGGGTTGTTCTATGGTAGACGTTAATTGTAAGATTCCAGGTCATCACGCACTAAAAATGGCTGATTGATCTGGCATTCAGAACAAATTAAGCACAAGGCCATCAAAAGTGTGGGAAAAATTGAGGTTTTTGCTCAAAAGTGATAAAAATGTCTATCCTACTCTTAACTAGAATCATCTCAGTAACCACAATACCACATTTACTCAAGGGGCCATCCTACTTAAAATATCCCAGAAGTGTTCAATTTTTTTCTAGCTAACAGACCAGGGATAAAGAAAAATAATTTTACTGTTTTTGTTATTAATCAACTGTCAGGGAATCACTCGCTATTACTAGTAGATTGGTCCCGCGCATTGCATGTGAGTAATCCATGTGATTCGGACGTGAAGAGTCGCGCGAGTCTATGGGTGTGATTGAGCACAGTTTTCGGGAGCTAACCTTAATTCATCCGATACTAGGTGTGAAGAAATAAACGAACGGACTCCAATAAAAGAATATTAAACAAATATATTTTTAGATACCATATTGTATTTGCATTTGGGAAGTAATTACAGATTGCTGACCAATTTAGCTCCAACACTCCGCCACGGTTGTCTACTTTAGTTATCATGAACCCCTTCCCACAGCAAACACACCCCTCCTAACACTACCACATCCGGGCACCAGCCTACAGAGTCATCGAAACACCTCCGGGCAACTTGTGAAGCGAACACACTAGTACGACTCATTTGTTCTGTTGACTTTGCGCCTGAAAGCGAAGCATAAACAAACGAAGAACAAGTTCTTCTTCATATGCCTCTTCTTGAGAATATATTACGGATCGAGTTAGATATGTAATAATGGTAACAGTCGAGATGTTCTTAGAGGACTGTGTTAACTGATTGAGTCACAGCAACACTTCTCTATTCATCATGTTTTCTGTTTGCAAAAATAAAGTCGTGCGACTCAAATTGGGTCTAAATATATTGGTACTGACCAAGTGTGCAACAATTAAAAGAATTATGAAAATGTATGAATATATTAATATATAGATCATGAATAATTTATCTGTGTAGAGATAATTTAAAATTTAAAAATCCTAAATATACGTAACACACACCCACACACACATATATATACATATATAATATATATATATACATATATATATATATATATATATATATATATATATATATATATATATATATATATATATATATGTGTGTGTGTGTGTGTGTGTGTGTAATTTATTTGAAAACTATATGCTGCATATTTAAGAATCGTACCGTCGTTTCATCCAGATGGCCTGACTTTAAAAATTTTTTTTAAATAGTCTATACCCATAGAGAATCCTCAGCGTACTCAAACGAGAGCAAAAAAAAACAAACAAAAACACAATGAGGAATACTACCTGTTTTCATCCGTAGAAAAAAGTCAGCCCATCTGAATGAAATGGCGGTACGATTCTGAAATATGTAAAATATAGTTTTCAAATAACTTATTTGTATCCGATCTCACTTTGTTGCGATCGAGCACTTCATTGATTTATTTTCAATATAACTTGACACAATATATATAATATATATATATATATATATATATATATATATATATATATATATATATATATATATATATATATATATTTTATTTTTAAATACAGATTTTAATCAGACATGGACCAGTGGTTTCTGACAAGAAACGGGTTTAATTCCCGATTCCCTCTTCTTCAGCATAGTCTGAAATAGTAAATGATGGAATTTCTTCAAAAACACTTATAACCGTTATGAAACGCTATGTACACAGAATTTTGAAATGGAGGGCCGACGAGACGCTTAGATCAGAAAAGCCGTTAGACTATGCTGAAGAAGACGGAATCGGGAATTAACCCCGTTTCTTGTCAGAAACCACTGGTCCATGTCTGATTAAAATCTGTATTTAAAAATAAAAATATTACGCTCTTAATTAAATTTAATTGAGCACTCTACTGGTATTTCCCTTTTATTCTGTTTTGAGTATACCTTTATACTTCATATAACAATATAAAGTAAGATTCCAGCAACCAAGTTATTATTAATTGTTTTAAAAAGATTCAGATTTTGACGAACCGTTTTGTCATCACTTAAATGACCATAATACAAAGTTATATTAATGGATGTTCTATAAGTACGACTCGTCAGAAGGGACGTCCAAATGCCGTGTCCAAAAACATTAGAAAATAAAAACAACACTAATAACATTCAGATTGGTAAAGCATTTATATACATAGTTTCAATTAGAAACATTAGATCCTGTTTACTTTATGGACACCATATTTTATACTAACAGAGCTAGCAAAAATCCATCTGTTTTACCTAAACATTGCAATTTGAAATTAGATTGTAATAAAAAAAAACTATTGTTTATTTATACATGCTCTGGTGTTAAAATTTACATCTATTGCGCTTGAACTTTGAACGTTAATAATAATAATAATAATAATAATAATAATAATAATAATATATATATATATATATATATATATATATATATATATATATATCATAAGTGTGAGTTTGGTTTGCTCCAGAGCTCTCGTTAATGATAGGATGCCAAGTTGTTACTCACTACAAATAGTTAGTTGGTCTGGGCGAATTGTAAGTGAAAATGCCACGTAGTTCTGATTAAATGAGCGTTTGTGTTAAAGGAGAACATTCTTTTGTGAGTCCGCGGAAAGATCATTTTTGCCTCACTGGTTGTGAACTTTACAGGGGTGCATTCATTTTATAGTTTTTCATTTTTTCATTAGTCTAAAACATTTGGCGTACGATATACTACATAATACCTTACGCTATTATGACGGAAATATGACCTTTGATCTATATAATTTGATATTAAACTGAGTTTTCCATTTAGATTAAACCTGTACCCAAAAAGCAACCACTTATATATATATATATATATATATATATATATATATATATATAATTATTAAAATTGAAAATAGAAGCCTTTATCGATGCATACTAATATTTTTTTACGTTAATCTTATTAATTTCGGAATAATATTCCATCATTAGTGTTGACCAGTATTGTGTCATTTTTTCAAAAGATCAAAATAAACAAACTTTTTCTTTGTTTTTATTTGTTAATATAATGTCCTTGTTAATGGGTGTTATACGCGGTTATGAATTCAAATTCTGATTGTAGAACGAAGACGCATTGTCATACTCAAAGTTTAAGAAGACGCGTCGTTCATTCAAAAGCATTTGTGGTTCAGTATTATTAAAATCGAAATAGAAGCCTTTATCAATGCAAGATTAATTTATTATTTTTTAAACATTTATCTTATTAATTTCAGAATAATTTCTATCATCAGAGTTGACCAGTATTGTGTCATCTTTTTCCAAAAATAAACTAACTTTTTTTGTATTTTGAGATAATGTCCTTGTTATATGTTTTTGGCGGTTATGAATTCAGATTCTGGTTGTAGAACGAAGACGCATTGGCATGCTCGAAGTTTTAATGAACGATCGACTTCTTAAACTTCGAGCATGCCAATTCGTCTTCGTTCTACAACCAGAATTGGAATTCATAACTGCCAAGAACATCTTCGGATAACACCCATTAACAAAGACATTATATAAAAAAACAAATAAAAAGTTTGTTTATTTTCATTTTTTGAAAATATGACACAATACTTAAAGCCAGGAAGGGTTGACCTCTTGGGACTGAAAATGACCACACCTCAGCCAGACAGCAACAAAGTCACTGTCGGACTGATTGTTGAGAACGCATCCCGAACGTGTCTGTGTTTACCGAAACTTATGTCAAATAATTTATTTTCGATTACTGAAACAGATATGTGCATACCCCCGCCCCTATTCAAAACATTTTGTTAAATGTCATTTTTTTTATTTTGTTTTTCCTTCATGTTTTTCCTGAACTCATATTCAATAATTGCTTTTGTCAAAATAATTTGATTTTTATGTCTTCATCCGCTTCATTGGGCACATTGTTATACTTTTAAAATAACTAGCAAGATTCCTGTTCCAGGACGAGTATCGGTAATATGTATAGCATTAGTTTTTTTTTATTTTTTGAGGGGGGTATATGATGCAGATCCCCCCCATATTGTAAATACAATATTATTGACACTCATTCGTGTACACCGATCCAGTTAAAATGTTATTACCTAATATAATTTAAAATTTGATGTCGATAAATTATTTTCTTTATTAAATACTTTTTATCTGGCTAATTTAAAAATTTGGTGCTGGGTTGCGTTTAAAGAGTATACCCTTAATTCCTAAAATTTATCAAAAAATAAAGTGCCCACGTTATATAACCGTGTTACCAAAAATGTATATTCCATAATTCATGATGATGATTTTATTTATTTAGGAGTGAATCCTATACACACACACACACACACATATATATATATATATATATATATATATATATATATATATATATATATATATATATATAATGAAAAATAGACAGATACCTAACTTCATATTAAAAGAATTAGGAGGCTGGCTGGAGCATGTGAGATGTATATGATAAACAATCCCATAAAAGTAATTAGTTTTTCCCAATTTCTGAGTATTTTTAAACAAAATTGTATTGGAATTTGTATCATGTAATGTTGTTATTAAAATGTGCATGAAACTGTTTAACTTAATTTTTATTTTAGTTAACCATAATTTAATCAGGTTTTGTCTGTCCATCTGTTTGTCACGCTTCAGTTAGAAATAGCATGTAAGCGCTAAACGCACGGTTTAAATAGGCGTGTCTTATTTTAGATACGTCCAATCATAAGAGACTATGTTCGTCGTTTGGTCTGTCACGCTTAAGTTCGAAACAGCATTTTCGTTTTTTGTCATTTTATTTTATTTTTTCTTAACTAATAAGTCGCAACTTATCAAAGATAAAAGTTAATGCTATCGATAAATAATCAGTTGAATGAAAATGAATATCATGAGAGGATTTAACAAAATAAATGAAACGGTTTATGACAAGTATTTATTCACATTTAATTTAAAGACGTCCATGTTGTTGCCCGCAGGGAAGCCATCTCGTTTTAACGTGTTGTATGGATGTAAATTTATTGGTAAGAAACTCTGTTCATGGAAATTATATTTGATGTTAGAGCCGCGGGGAGAGAAAAGAAAGTTCTTTACAGCTGTGGTAGTAGACGAGTTCTTATTGTAAATCTCTTACAGGGGGGCTTGGAAATAACGATAAGGAAGATAAGGACGAGCAACGTCTTTTCTGTAAGAATAGGCTGTAGGGAAGAGATCATGCCTCACAAGATTTCAAGAAAGAGTGTTCTGGGCGGTACCTCTCCAGCTGTAGCAGAAATAGTCAATTTGTATATAACATTTTAATTTATATCTAAAATAGAATTCTGAAGAACTCTAACAAAAAAATGTAATTTATAAACTATAACTATAAATACAACATTTCAAATTAAGAATCTGACTGTATTAAAGCTTATTTTAATTGAAAACACAGAAAATAGGCAGACAACATAAGAAAGAAAGCAGGTAATAATATAATAGTTATTTCTTTTTAATGACTTCTTTTAGTAAGTTTTGTGTAATTACACCAATATAATATTTTATTCTGATTCTTCGTGTGCATTTTAGATCCCCTTTCCTTCCACGCGATACACAGTTAATAAAACTCAAGAGCCAGCCCGGTTTGTGAATTCAATCTTGACTTATCAGAGATCGGCGGTTTTACAAATTGTCAATCGATGGCACCGCTAGAAGATTGTGGTCAGGGTCCCATGATGTCAAATCTCTAAACTCGTGATGTCCGGGGAACTATTAGAAAGCCTGGCCGTCAGTGGCCGAAGGTCATTATCAAACCCCATCGTAGACTTATGTTGATGATATTTAATTGACACGACGGTATATTGGTCAGTCGTGGCGTGACACGACGTGAGCGGATGTATTAGGGGTTTCCCCAGGGGTCAATCCTGAAGGGGACAACAAGGAAATGAAAAGGTCTTTTTCGTTTTAGAAAAAGGCGAATGGATGGCAGGGAAGGTAAGAAGATGGACATCGGAAAGTCCGAACGATGAAACTTTGCTGGTTGATACGACGAATATGGTCGGCTAATGAGACGGCGCAACTAATTCGGTTCGAAATTATGTTATTAGAGACTAATACGTTCACTCCACTAGGGGAATCGGTTCCAGAAAGGCCACCTATGTCTATTGAAGCGGTGGAAAGATCGAGGCGGTAGGAATCGAAGAACAAGGGGGAAATATGGTCGGGTGGGGGACTATCCGAGCAGTGAAGGCAGTGTCGTGCGAGGGACCATCCAGAGTGCAATCTAAAACCAGTCGGACTCTTCGTCATGGAAACACGCATCAGTGGACGCTGTGTCCCAAGACAGAAATACGGAGCGGTCCTGGACATTGACTGACTCTTTTATTTTACCTCAATTCGCTATTCAGCAGCACAAAACACCTCTTCTCTCCTATTTAACTACGTTCAAAGCTTGCAGTTCTCTTCTTTAGTTAGTTGGTGTTTGAGTTGATGAAGGTGACGTTGGGGGGGGGGGGGTGGAGAATGATGTCACTAACGATTAGTGATGTGGTCAAGAACGACGTGATTTTCTTGGAGGGGGTAGAAGGGATGCGGCGTCTGCTGTTATTTATTTATTTTTTTCGAATGTATTTTTTGTTCGGTGATAGATTACATTTCTCATCTTTGTTTTTGATAGTAGGGAGTTGGGTTTGATTGTCATAAGAGATTCCCGTGGAACATCGGATGTGGTGGGCAGTTAGTAACAAAGGCCGAAGTAAATGTTAAGACGAAAATAAGAAAGGAAATAGAAACAAAGGCCAAATGATGAACGAAGATCAGTCAAGAAAGAAAACATAAATAAATGAAGGCGAGAAGAATTAACAGAAGGAAATCAAACTTTTTAGAAGGAAATAAATACATATATAAGAAAATGATATAAAGAAACAAGGTGAAGAAAATATTACATTTAACCTATAACCTTTTTCATACATATAGGTCTTTCTGTATCTGCACTCATATATATATATATATATATATATATATATATATATATATATATATATAATAAATCAGTTAGAGGCTACTTTCAGAAACATCGACAAGTTAAAATGCAATAAGATTAAAAATCAGATAAGCGATGCAAGAGTTTTTAATTAATTAAATATGTATTTATTTATTTTTATCAAATATTCCGACCAAACATATATCTTCCTCAGTGGTTACATTGATGTTTATTTCTACTTTTTCTATTGTCACTGTTCTAGATCGACCAAGCCGACGTAAGATCACGGAAAGTTCCGATGTTAATGGGAGTGTTTGTTTTCATAAGTCAGGGTAGTAGCACACACTCTAGTACGCGGAAGTTTAAGAAATCCGTTAAGGGCTAGTTTAAGAAGCATCGACAAGTTAAAATGCAATCAGATTAAATACCGGATGAGCAATGCGAGATTTTTAATAAATGAATTTTTAAAATCAAATATTTCGACATACACATGTCTTCCTCAGTGGTTATGTCAATGTTTTTTTCTTCTTTTTCATTGTCGATATATATATATATATATATATATATATATATATATATATATTATTTATAAATAAATATTATTATCAAATTGGCCCATATATACAGCGGGCATATTATCAAGCTGTCAAACAGAACTCAATAGAGTACTGTATTACGCTATAAATGACTGTTTTGTCAACTTTCTTAAAGTAGTCCATCTAATGAGAGCTTTGAACAATTATATATAAATAAATATTATCATCAAATTGACCATTATACACATGTGTTCATATGCCACCTTGCAATCATCACTCGGGGAGGAGACAATCCATGCAGGTCACACGATTTGAACAGCAATACCAAAGTCATCCATAACTCAGTATTCATCCACAAGCAGTAGCTGTACACGTGTCAGATCTTTGCCCGAGAAAAACTGAGGAAACCAACAATTGCAGCACCCAGAAGTAAATTGAACGAAAAATACTCAAAATCCATTTTTCACACAATATTCTCGACATTTATCAACGGTATAGAATATATTCGTAAATAGAACCGTCGATTATAGTTGCAAGCAAACAATAAACACGAATACCTAAGTAATACCATGTTCTTTTGTAAAGAAATATGCAAAACGGTTTAACTTCGGATGTCGATCGCATTGAAATAATCGAGTATATCAGAAAGCTGTTCTTCTATAATTAACACGAAGTTGGCTTTAAATACCGCAATACGCAAAGTCATCCATGACTCAGTGTAAGAAATAGCTCAATTTAGTATATTTGTATTATCTACATAGATAAATATATGTATTCTAATTCATTAGATAATTAAATAAATAAATATTATAACCAAACTCTGAAAATCATCATTTTACAATGTTTATCCATATGTACGCGCGTTTCAAAAACACATTTTATTATAACTATTACATCAGTGTAAAGCTTGGAAACTTACATGATTTCCTCATCAGCATATAGATGTAAAAGTAATAATAACATTATTTTAAAACGTGCGTACATATAGATAAACATGGTTATGTGTTAAGTTTCGGAGCTTGATTATAATATTTAAAATTTCATCATATACATCTTATTATCAGTATTACATCTATATAAAAAATGGAACGCATTATGCTCGGCATCAGTTTAAATGATAGAAAAAGAAACACTTAGATAAGACAGCTAACTGGAGTAAATTATATCATCACTACCATACGAATGGCAAAACAGATGGGCAGGTCACCTTTCGAAATGTACAGACAACAGGTGGACATATAGAGTGACAGAATGAATTCCGAGGAAATGGAAAAGACATAGAGGAAGGCCAAAAAAAAACGGTGGAGAGACGACCTCGATAGTCAACTAGGCCCTATTTGGCCATACCTAGCCAGGGATAAAAAAAAGGTGGAAAGTAACAAGGGAGAGGTTCCTCTACCAGGAGTGAAATAAAAGGACCTTGATGATGATGATGATGATGATGATGATAGAAGACGATTACATCTATATGCTGATAAGTTTTCAAGCGTTTCTCTGATGTAATAGTTAGAAATAAATGTGTTGGTGCTTACGCAGAATTACCGAACCATGGGGGGGGGGATAAGAAAAACTGATAAATATTTGTATGATTTACCCGTGATGGAATGAATATATTGTATACAAAAGATCACGTAAAGTATTTTAAATAACATTTTATCGATAAACGGGTAATGTTGATATCTCGGCGCCATTATTGGTCGTATTCAAGGGAGTTAAGGGAGATAACACCCAAAATTCCAGACTTAATTTCTCTAGTTTGCAAAAGTATTTATTACCTCCCTTGAATATAGCACATATGGATCCGATATTTCCCCCCTTTATCGTTTATCGAAAAAAAATAAATTCTTTTATAAATTAAAAACTACTCCATTAATTTACGTGATTTTTTGTATAGGATATATTCATTCAATGACAGGTACCTACATCAAGCAGATATTTCTCAGTTTGTTTTATTTTTATTTTTTTCGAATGTCTTGGTAATTCTAGATAAGTACCAATGTTTTTGAAACGCGCGTACATATAGACACAGAGTGTTGATTTTTGGAGCTTGATTATAATAGTATAACCTTTAGAATCCATCTAGTTATAATATGAAAGCTCTGTTTGACAAAACCTGTTAACTATTGAGCTTATATTTTATCTGCAGTATGGACATGTATCTAATTTGTTAGGAGATACATTTTGTATACGGTTATCTCTTGGACTTATCTTGAATTGTTTTAGTTCTTTGACTTAAACTTGTCCTTATATATATATACACATATATGTATATAAATAAGCTTTGAATTCAGAAATAGACTTTATTAAGACAAATATTTCGAATGTAGAATTTCACAGCAAAAGCGCATTTTAATTGAAAACTTGAACATTAGGAAGGATATTATACTGTCGATCACGCTTTATTACGGATCACATTTTTTGTTGATAGTTTTAATATTAGACATCGTACAAAAGTTATTCTTTGTAATCTAAATCGGTTGCAATTAAACGTAATATTTATTTATTACATGATGCAAAAAAGAGTTAATATATCGTAACACAGACAAAAAACAATCAGCGAATCATTTAAAATAGTTGGTGCTTTTTGGCATTAAATAATCCCCAAATGGGTTATATCACGTTAAACAAACGATTTTTTTGTCAACTATTTGTCATGCAACCGGCCAATATTGCATGGTACTTAGTCTTCTAACCCAGAAGACTTGGGTTCCTTCCTCAGTCGAGCCACTCGAAAAACTCAAAAATAGTATTTGATGCCCCCTTGCTAAACACTCAGCATTATAAGGTGACGGTTCAAGGGTAACTGGAGTAACTAATGAAAAAGGAGCCTCCGTGTCGCCCTTGACTATGGTCGCCCACTTTACTTTGACGTTAATTTGTTCTGACCTCAGTCAGAAATGGAGAAATCCTCCTAGATTTTATTTGTGTTCGCAATCAAGATTACCCATTTTGACAGAACTGGATCTCGCACATTAACAACTGACCTTGTGGCTTACTTCATCCTCGTTGGGGACACTAAAAAATAATGAAGCCTGATCGCGTATGTTTCTGTCTGTGATTAAACGTTTGACATCTCATTAGGAAGTATCAAGTTTGCTGCTGATCTCCGACTGGCACCCTGCCGGGATCCGTCACCAACATATTTAATTCCTGACTGACATCAACAGAAGCACAACTAACGCCTCCCTTCTCTCTCTCTCTCTCTCTCTCTCTCTCTCTCTCTCTGTTCTGACATCTATTCGCGTATAAAACATCGCCTCTGTACCACATCCAGAACTGACGCTGCCTACCTCCGAACCTACAAGCTGGTGAACCCCTGAAGGTGGAACTTCAGCAGCGCTCGGAAGGCATTGTTAGTTTTATTTCACTCTCCTTAATTACATTAATGTCGGAAAAATGTTTCTTTTAACAGTAACAAGATATTTTAAAACAATCATTACTGCGCATATACGTTACATTGGCCAAATTTGAATCCGCTCAAAATTTCACTCTTTTGAAAATCACTATGATTTTAAATTTGAAACCGTTTATTCCTTACACGCTATCCCTACCCGACATATCCCCGGAGTTAAATTAATGCTGTTATAACAATATATTACGTGATGTACAAGATTTATATAGTTTGAAAGTCAAGCAAAGGAATGTAGAGGACTTTTGTTATGTATATTATAAGTACGTCATAAGAAAAAATTATTGCCGTTTACTCATTATTGATAATCTGAAAAGTAACTTTGTAAAGTGTTTGTATTAAGCCGTATAATCGCTGATAAGGGTAGTGATTAATATAAAGTGAGCAAACACAAGGT
>OY744522.1:90734630-90739630 GCA_963556195.1 Sepiola atlantica | reverse complement strand
CTTTTTTATGAATCTTTATTCATATATAATTTGATATGCCTACTACCGTATCACAAGATTGTTCTTCAGGGTAGTGTTCGTCTTTTTCTTTTGTTTTTTAAATTATTTTCATATTACTTCATTTTTGATTGAACTTATTGAATTGAATCTAGATTTGCTTATGGGAGAGGTGGTATTGTTATAAGTACTACTGGGGAGCCATGAATGTAATAACTGTTCTACTTTTAAATCCGAAACAGTTACATTGTGAACAGCTGATTATCCCTTTTTTCTATTTCACGATTGAAAGGTAAGGCCAACTGTTAATGTTTCACTGCGATATAGTTAAGTCCCCTTGTATATTTGTGAATGTTTCAGCGGTAAGTCGGCTTATACAAGTACTAAGTCTGCAATACATGGATTTAGTTAGTACCTCTAGGAATTTAAACTGCATTTTGTCTTAGTTTATAAATGACTAAAAGCTTCTTTAAGAAATATAACCAGAACATTGCTATTTTTACCTCTGATTTGGGAGTCGCACAATTGGATCACTTACCGATAATATCAATCCTTTTTAATCGGGTTTAAGTAAAGAAAATTTAGACTTTCTAAGCGATAACGTCGACCATGTTTTACAAATAGTTTTCCCCATGGCAATATTCTTTCGGTTGATTTAAGTATTTTGAGTTTTAATGTTTACCCGGAAGAAATTATACCTATTCACTGTCATTGTGAAATCTTTTGTTTTACTAGGATTGCATACACTGTTGAAATACATAAATGACTTTCTCGCCGAATGCCTTAACTTATATTTACAAAACTATGAACTCTGTAATCCACGTGATCTTGTCTTCACAATCAAAGCTTTATATCCATCCGTCCCGCGTTCATTATATAACAGTCTGCCCCGCTTTAAAATATATTTGATGCGTGATTTCCTTCAATATTACATCCTTCTCTACTCCCTATATTCTTTCTCAACTTAGGTTTACCCTATTTCTCTTTCTCTCTCTCTCTCTTTCTCTTTGATACACACATAACAATTCTCTCTCTCATTTACACACGCATCCATTCACTCGTCATCTTTGTTGCCCCACAGGTTTTAACAATTTCAAACAATTACTAGCTATCTCTGAATGTACATAATTCTACCTGCCCGTCAATCAACACACCTTTGTATTTCATGAAGGAGGGCGGCACATGTATTTTTGGTTACGTTTTCGCTCCACTTTCTCTTCTAAAGTTTACGAGGTCGTTAGATATTCGTGCAAATGCACTTTAATCTAATTCAACACACGGATAAACATTCCCACGTGCCGAGAGAGACAAGCGATTTTACAACCTAAGACATATTAGTAAATCTACAAACTCAACACACCACGCCAGAACTCCCATGCTAATAAGTACATAGTTTAAACTGTTTAATTGTTTGCGGATATATATATATATATATATATATATATATATATAGGCTTTTGAAAATGATTCGCGGAACACTCTCTAAAGATCTTTCGATGACCAGCTCGACAGGAGAAACCGATAGTATAAATCAATTAATAATATTAGCGATAATGAAGAGAAATTGAAGTGCCATGGAATACTAATACGCGATTAAAATGAATTCAATTGAATAGTCGTTTGGAAAGGGCACCTTATGGGATACAAAATATCTATCCGCATTTCAAAACGCTCCAATTTATAGTTACTGTCACAGCATGAATGTACCATCAAATGATGGCCAATAACAGAGTCCAAAGTCACAGAGGAAAGGGTGGCAAAAGGACCGTGTGTAATCCTAGACGGAACACGCTATTTTATGTGGGTCTGCAAATGCAAGAAAGTATGCCTAATATAACCAGCATCGCACTGGCATTGAAAACGGTAAACAACATTACTATAATGGACAAACGGCACCGTATCCTTACGAAAAAAAGGAAAAGCATGGTTTGTACCATAAACCAAGCGCAGGGAAACAGAGTAGAAGCAATTGATAATACTTCCAACAATCTGCTTACTCAGTATTTTATTATCTTCCCCTATCCAGAGTAAAATTAGCGACTATTCAATTAAATTCATTTTAATCGCGTATTAGTATTCTCTGGCAATTAAATTTCCCCTTTAGCTCTTCATTTTCGCTAATATTATTTATATTGTCGGTTTCCTCTGACTATTTTAAAGGAATTTTTGCTCACATTTTTCAGAAAATTTATAAATATACATAGTCTAAAATAAAATATCTTTTATCTAAAATACGATCATAACAAAAATTAATTTTCAGTTTAAATTATAAGTTCTTTTGTTAATCCTTTTTTCCACTTCTTAATAAATACTGTTATCAACATTTCTCTCCCCCCCCCACTATCAATAAATACACTTAAAAAAACGAACAGTGATGTTTGCTTTTCTTGCTAAACCCTACTCTTATTTCATTTCATTTCAATTTCAGTGACTGAAATAGTAAAATGATTTTTTCAGACTATTCTATCTAATCTCAAAAATAGCTTTTTTTATTTGTGCTTCATTCTTATTTCAGCCACTTAAATTATTTAGAATTAAGTAGGTTTCGACATTAATGATAATCAACTAATATAATTTTTACTTAAACCATGTTTTAGTAAACAAAAACAAAAAACATCAAAACATTGTACACATTGTATACCGAAATGAAAAGTAGGTCAGAAAAATATAGTCGCCGCCTAAACAAGTCGAGAAAGAGGCTAGCTTAAGAAAAACGATAAATTATAATCAATAAATATACAGCACAACTTGTTATTGAGCACTATTATATTAACATAGTAAGGACATAGGGGGGGGGGGGTAAAACATCCTCTCCCTAATAGTTTTTCTGGTCTCTTGGTCTTACCTGATTGCAGGACAAGAATTCATCTAGTCTGGTGGAGTATCTAGCTAAGTGTTGTTACTTGAGGTAACATTACTAGAAAAAGTTGCACCGTTCCTCGTATGAGCCGTGTCGAGGAGATCATATTCGGGCTTCAGATACTACCTTATATTTAATATTTTGTCAGGGTTTTCGTGTAGGATGAAGTAACCTCATGTCAGGTTGTCCTGACAAACCCTTGTACAAGAAGACACTCGAGATGATGTCTAGTAAGTAATTCTGACTCTCCTATGTATATAAATATATGTGAAAGAGAGATGGAGAGAGAAAGTTGAAAGAAATAAAATTATCATATTACTTATACCAGTTCAAAGAATTTAAACGCAACACATATCTGACGTACGATCGTTTCTAAAACGATTTGTAACATTTTATTTTATACTTTTGATGATTGTAAACATTATTTTCTTCAGCGCCCCTGACACATCACAAATAGAAGTCAAGAAAAATATCAAATTTTACTACTATTTTAAGAGATATATTACAAGTTATTATAGGATACACACACACACCCACACCCACACCCACATACACATATATATATATATAGTGTGTGTGTGCGTGTGTACATTTGTGTGGGTATATAAATCTTCGCTGTCTCTATTATTTTTAAAAAGAGTGCTTCTATGTTTTAATCAGCTACCCTTTAAAATGATGCGTTTGTGTTTTATCGTATTTTTCATGAGGTAAGTTTTGGCATGCATCGATCCCTTTTTAGAACCGTCCATTTTGATGCCGCTGTTTTGGCAGCTTCAAGCCGATCGTAAAGCGAAAAGAGAAGGTCGTTTCGATTCGAGCCAGATCCTCTCCAATTTAGACCACTCGTTTACATTTTCAAATGGCCCGTATTGCTGGACATTTCAAACATCCTTCAAAACGCCTACCATTTTACGAATCATGACTGCCACTTTGCGTAACTTATTGAACTGGTTTCATTTATCTACCTCCTACAAGGTAAGATGTGACACAAGGTCGGGAAAGTGGGATTAGATAAGCCAGCGCTCGAGAGGTGATAACTCTGGCCAGTTAAAAATTTCCTGGACAGCCCCGTCGGCATTCCCCGGTAGGGGCGCCTCAGACAGCAATAAACTTACTCCTTCCCAAAGAGGGGATGCAAAGTCTGGGAGGGTGCACCTCCTAGAACTGCACAGGACGGACAACCCCAAATAGACCGGCGTAAATCCAGACCCAAAGGCCCGGACGATACTGGTCTATTAGGTGGGGTAAACACCCCTGGTTCTGTCTCCATATATCTTTTAGATTTTAGGCATACGTTTTAGTAGCATTATATCTTTATTTAAATATTCTTAGGAGGACATAAAAGTGGTGCAAAATTGTTCCATTCGTGGACGTGTATTTCTCTAGTATGTTTCTATATTTGTATGCATAATATTCACTCCTAAGCAGATTACGGATCATTATAAATGTTGGGGCGTAATATTGGTTATATGTAGTTTAATGTGGTTTTATCCAACGGGTGTAAAACAAGGATGGAAGCCCTATGTGAAAATTCAGATGTCTCTGCTTTTGGTGAAATTTTACCAATAGTTATTAATTACCAATTAATTAATATTTTTCGAATTTTTAGTTTCTTTGGAGCATTTTAACAGGTATTTAAGCGGCATAATATGGGAACAAGCTCCCATTCGAAAATTTAAATATTTCAGAAATGCAGTGAAATTAATCCATATCAATTCGAAAGATCGCTTTACATTGTAAATATTTTCTAGAATCAAAACTATGTAATGGGTTCAGATCAAAATTGGAATAAGGATTCTAAACAAAAGTTTTAGTATCATTATATCTTGATTTTAATTTTCGTAAGGGGGCATAATAGTGGTGCGCACTGTTCTGTCCGGAGAATTATTTTTTACCCATCCTGGAGCGGATATTCTTCTATTAATTTATATGCGTACCATGTAAATTAGATGACAACATTAAGCAATTAAGAAGCAACGCTGGAAAAAGAAAATCACTCTTTTTCTAGATGCTCACATAGATTAAAGATTATTTGAGAGTGGTTGAATCAACATATGGTGAATAATAACGAGCAAAATAATAGATGGCTAAGTGAGAGATGGGTGACTTGTTCAGTTAATTATAAGTTGCAGCTTACAATGAG
>OY744522.1:90722130-90729630 GCA_963556195.1 Sepiola atlantica | reverse complement strand
ACCCTATCGAATGATTTGGACTGATCTAAATTGATCGGCGCGGCTTCAGTGTCGACTTTATCTATGATCAAGCGTATCGAGTGCAAATTATCCTGAATGGTCCGGCCCTTCACAGAACAAGACTGTTCGGGGTTAATTAGACCAGGCAAAACAAGTTGCAGACGATTGGCTAAGATCTTGGCCAAAATCTTTAACTCCGCATTAAGCATCGTTAAGGGCCGAAAATTATCTAACCCATCCCCACCATTTTTGCTTTTGCGTAACAATTTCACCAAACCCATGGTCAAGTACTGGGGAATAGACCCGTTCCTAAACGAGTTAAACAAAACTGTCAGCAAGGGTACAAAAAATGTGCGACATCCTCAAATACACCTCGTAGGGCAAACCATCAATCCCAGGAGACTTGTTAAGGCCGCCCCGCCCTAAAGCTTCCCGTACCTCTTCCTCTGTTATGCAACCATTCGCACCTAGCCGCTTCGGTCGCCTCAAGACGAGAAAAGTCGGCTAAATAGGGGTCGAATTGTGCTAAAGACAAACCGGGTTCTCGAGTAAAAAGATCCTGGAAATGAGAACGAAAAGCCCCCAGAATACCTTCGTTTGTGGTCACGAGGCTCCCATCCGGCAATGAGACACGAGCGATATGTCGATCAAATGCATGTCGATGCTCCTCTGCATGCAGTTCAGCAGCTATGTTTGTCGCCTCGTTAGGTACTCTTTTTAACCTAGCCCTAATCACTAAAGCCTGGTGTTCTTGGATAGCCAAAGAAGCCAGCTTAGCCTTAATTATAGTAACACTAGAGCTATCCCCCACCTCCACCGCCCGATCTAATCTAGACTCTAGTGCCACTTTAGTCGTCTACTAAAATCGGCAGTAAAGGACCTAATAACCTTCTTAAAATGAATCTACTTCCTATTCCCAATTACAGCCCCCGACAATTCCCGCTGTAAGGTTAGTAATAGCTGTTCCTGGTAGCCCTTCACATCGAACAACGAAGTGTTGAGCTTCCAGTACTCAGCTAAACTAGGCTTAGGTCTATCTAAGTTTACCCGGACCCGAACAAGTCTATGGTCTGAGTAAACTATATTATGAAAACTTGGACATTCAACTAATCTTACATCGACTCTCCTAATTAAGAACCGATCGATATAACTCGAAAGTTGTACCGAATCGGAGCCGCGCCTATTTGTCCAAGTCCATACCCTATCACGGGGCCATTCATTCCGGTACTTATCGATAAGATCGAACTTATCGAGGAAGTCCCGAAATAACGTAGCATCCCGATCGGTGTTAGTACCCCTAGGTCGATTACGATCTAAATCGGGATCCAGGACCGCGTTCCAGTCTCCCGCTAGAATGACCGTCCGAGAAGTAGAAATCAAGAACTGCTCGATTCGCCGAAAGAAAGAACCGAGCTCAGAATGGCTATTGGGCGCATAAACCCCGCTGAGCCGAAATGCCTTCTCCTTTATGGTAATATCCAGAACGCAAAGTCTCCCTTCCGGATCCATGAAGCTAGGGTCACTCGACGCATCTAAAGACTTGCTTACCAGCCAGGAAACCCCCCTAGCAGAAGAATTAAAGTACGCTGAATAAGCGTGAAAACCCTTAGTCAGCGCACCCAAATAGTCCCCAGAAATCAAGTGGGTTTCCTGAACACAACATATATCTACTCCGAGGCGCTGAAGGTCTGTAGCGACTCGAAATTTACGAGCGTCGACCCTCAGGCCCCGGACATTCAAACTCGCTAGAAAGAGAGCCATGAGGGTGCCTTAGAGTTGGGTTCCAGAAACGAACATAGCAGTGGTCAGGATGCCGACGGCTCTCCCAAAAGATTGATTGCCCATCTGATCATTAATTTGACCATCATGGGAGATGCCACCAACATCCAAAGGATAGGTTAGTTTCGCTATCCTATACAGGGCGGGGTGTAACCTTATGGGAACCCTCCCAAAACAATCTTTCCCTAAAACGACTAGACCTTCATCTTTGAAGATGGCCATTGGAACGGTGAAATTGAAAGTGGTGTTCGCCTTTTCCAGCATCTGCCATAGAGCCTTTGCTTCTGGTTTCTTCCTTACCACTGTAAGGACTCTAGGGGCGTTGGGGAAATTAGCAGGGTCTTCAATGGTTATACCACCGGCTTCATTGAATTTAAGGAGCTCATTTATATTGGAGAGGTGGTAATGCTTTACTGTTTCTATTTGGGTGCATGTCACTTTGCAGATATCCTCCCCAGAAAGGAATGCGTTTTTTTTAGTTTTCCTTTCCACAGAAGGGCTCCTCTGCCTCTTCTCTGTAATAGATGGAGGGGGAGGCATGTCATCCATTGGGGAGGGGGAAGGGGAGCTAGGCCCCATAGAAGATGCTGGAAAAGGCGAAGGGGAGGGGTTTTTTGTGAGTGAAGCAGGTGGGGTATTTTTGGGGGTATTAAATGGGGAGAAAAAGGGAGAAGGTTTAGAAGTGATTTTTATAGACAATTTAATCGGACTTAGAGGGATAAGCTTGTACTGTTTGTCTAAAATTGGGCCAGTGATTGGGGGGGCATTAATTTGGGAGAATTATAATTTTTAGAAACTATTGGTTTTGTGATCGGCTGGTGACTTGGATTGGGGGTAGAGATTTTATCTGAAGTGGCTGAATTTTTTCCTTCTTTTTTCTCTTTTTTTCCTACTTTCTTATCTAATTTAGATTTAAATTCTTTTGCCTTAATGTAACTGTCTTTTCCCGGGTCGTTGTTAAGCATATCGTTTTCTCTCATTTCCTCGAGAGATACCCAACCCGGGTTTTTTTCCCGGAACAATAATCCATCCCTCGTCTTTTTCTGCAGAAGGTAGAGCAGGGAATTCGTCTTCGGAGTCATCAGATGTAGATGTAATAGGTATACCGATTGTAGCTGAATGATCGAGGTGGGTGCCAGCCTTGGATGGTCTGTTAATCGGGGGCGTCGTTTTCTGAGTGGATTTTTTCTGTGGGCAATCAAAAGTTAAATGACCTAGTTGCTCACAAAACCAACAAACAGGTCTTCGTCCGGCCAATATAATAGGTAGTTTTTCCTCCCCGACTTGTAAATAGTAGGGGATGCTGTCATAAGCTTTCTTGTCGATAAGTATTTCGAAGTTCCATGTACCTGGAAATTCGTCAAAATTGACGTCTGTGATTTCGCCAAATCTTAGAAAAAAGGCACCAATTTGTTCGCCTTTTACATAAAAAGGCACATTGAAGATAGAAATTGAAGAACGTCTTCTACCCATGTACTCGGTTCGTAAAACATAGTCTTGGGTGATAATTTGATTAAGTGAGAGATTAGCACAAATTTCTTCGTCAGGAAACAAAACATTCCAAGTGTTAAATCCCTTACACCTTTGCGGTTTGAATCCTGCAGTTGCCAATAACTTGCATATTAATTCATGAGAGGCCATGATGGATTTTTTAATTTTTTTTTCGACAACAAACATGGTTACTGTTCTTTTTTTAATGTCTGCCAACATTGGTAAATCCACGGTAATTCCTTGTTCAGTAACCATGTGTTCGTATTTTTTTGCTTCTTCCACGAAATCATTGACATTTATAGACATTTTTGGAGGTTTGCCCCATTCCGAATTTTCAGTCGTTTTGGACGCCATCTAGTTAATAACTAGAGACACCAAACAAAAACAAAAAAAAAGTTGGCAGAAAAAAAAAACGTGGCAGAAAAAAAAAACGTCGTAAAAGGGAAACCAGTTCAACAATACCAGTCAACGTGAAAACAATAAAAACGATAACAATAATCAACAAGAGCAGGCAATAACAGATTTAAGAAAAATACTAACTTGACCCAGTAACATCACTCAACACGTAGAGCCTAAATGTGCCTGACTGTGCTTTGTCTTTTCTGTGTCTCTGGTGACTCGCACTATTTATAGTGACAACCGGTGTTGTTTCTCCTGTGTAAGAACGGCCGGTGTAACATATATATATATATATATATATATATATATATATATATATATGTATTATATATATATTATATATATATATATATATATATTATATATATGTTATATATATATTATATATATACATATATTATATATATACATATTATATATATATATGTATTATATATTATATTATATATATATATTATATATATATATGTTATATATATATACATATATTATATATATATATTATATATATATGTTATATATATACATATCTTATATATATATACATATATTATATATATATAATACATATATATATATTATATTGCATATATATATTATATATATGTATTATATATATTATATATATTATATATATGTATTATATATATTATATTATATACACATTATATATTATATATTATATAATTATGTATTATATATATTATATATATATTATATATGCATTATATATATATATATAATATATGCATTATATATATTATATATGCATTATATATATTATATATTATATATATTATATTTGATTATATATATTATATATATATTATATTTGATTATATATATTATATATGTATTATATTATATATACATTATATATATATTATATTATATGTATTATATTATATTATATATGTATTATATTATATATATTATATTATATATTATATTATATATATTATAGTTTTTGGCTATTTTACATTCATTAAAACCCTTTCACTGCCTGAAAATGGTCCTAAATTAAAGTACTATTTCAGATTCATCCACTATATCCATTCATAGCTTTTGAGGATGTTTTAGGACCTGCAATGTCGCATAGAACCACTTTTTCACCGAAAAATGATGGATTTTGAGTCTTGTGGAGACTTAACGACTAGTTTTGGCCTGCACCTTCTGAATTTTGCAAAATTTTCAAAATGTGTGATTGTTTAGTGTTATTTATGTATAAATGTACACAAAAAATTCTACTCGCATGAATCTGAAATTTTCACTCATTACGTCCAACTCCTAATAGTAGTCACTTTCTGACATAGTTAATCACCCTTTAATTATTTCTTCATATATATTATAATATATGTTGGATACTGGCGGATGTCCGCGCTCTTAAAGTGATGTCTTTCGCAAAAAACAAACAAACAAATACATATGGGCACGGTTTATCAGATCGATCCTCACAGAGTATTTAAAAATGCATGCCAATATGCGTGCAAGAAATGCGCAAGTCATCGTGCCTTTTCGCGAATTATTAAATGCGATGTGTAAATTTCCGCTTCATGTCCGCGTCTTCCTTGTACCGACGTAATAAATGTGACCCGATGAAGGGCGGGCTTTTTATCAATCTGTCCGATGAGTTTTCGGGCGGACATTATTGGCGCCAAATTTCGAATTTTATCGGGTGTCTGCTTTGTTGTGTGTGTATTTGTCTTTTGCAATCTATCCATAAGGATTTTGTATCTATCTATCTATCTATCTATCTATCTCTTTCTCTCGTGCTCTCTGTCTCCCTATCTTTATCTTTCTCTCTCTTTCTCTCTTTTCTTTTCTCTATCTCTATATATGTATGTATGAAACGGGTAGATTATAAAATTTAAGACATATTAATTAAAATTAAATTTTTTATAATCTAGCTCCAGAAATCAATATTTGACATTTCATTTATAGCATTAAAATCTCAGCCCAGTTACAGCTATAATACATTGTCTTTTAGATATGTTATAACTGTTCAAATTAACACCAGAAAAAAACGTACCTTTTCTAGGAGTGGTGCCAACGAAGACTATTCAGCTATTTCCAACAGTCAAATAAATTTCATCTATATGTACTCACGTTTCAGGAAGACAATTTATAATGAAAATGATAGTTTACTAAAAGTTGAAACCTATATCATTTTGAGCTTCATCATATTAACTATTATCAATCACTATTCCAGGTATAAATCTAATGGATATATTTTAAATATATATATTTGAAATCGTTTAAGAATAATCCAATATCAAATAAAATATGTTTCAAGATATTTTCCTCTAAACCATATCTAATTAGAAAGTTGCTCCATATGAAAACATTATTTATAACATTTTACAAAATGTAGGAGCCTGGTTCTCATTTTCATTGTTCCTTTCTTTATTTCCTTTTTTCTTTTTCCTTTTCATTTAATGACTAGGCTAGGCAAAACCTTTTTCAAATTTTTCGAAAACATACTAGTGGCAGATCTAACATAGAAAAAAGTCGATTATTTTCAAATCTATTCTTAACTGATTTTGTCTTAAAAAAATAGTGTTAAAAGAAAATGAGAATAGTGTCCTAGCATAGTTACCGATTTAGAATAAAATTAATGTATGTCCTTGTGTCAACAAAATTGTGTTCACATGTATACATTAGAAGAAAAAGCCTACCTTATCTGGGATTGGATGAAAAAGAAATTCCTCTTAACCTTTATAATCTAATAACAAAATTATTATCCCGTTATAAATTTAAAAATTATATAAAAATTAAAAATAATACTAAATTTTAATTTTAAAAATGATGAGCCTATTATTGAATGATAAAAAAAAATAATAAGAAACGCATAAAATAATAAATAACATAATACAATATTTTAATATATATTTTCTGCTGAATCTAATATAATCACTGACCTTAGCATCTGTAGTTAACAGTAGTCTTGAGACGTTTAATCCCTGAAAACAGTTCGAACGTTTGTATTCTGAGGAGTGGTTTTCTACCGAAATATAAACAGTTTTTTCACAATCCACCCCGGTAAATATTTTACTGTAACTGTACTGAAATAGGGTTTAACAGAACGATAAATTTAGGAAATTAAATCGATACCAAAATGCAATGCAGAACGGTTAGGTCTAGTTATTACATCATGCGGTAGTTTGAAGATAATGTATGGCCAAATTATGCAAGTCTTAATAAGTGACAGTCCGATCCGCACATGCACTAAATTAGCGCATAGGGACTACAAGCGAATGAATAACATACAGTAAGTTTACATTCTGAACTTTTACTAGTAAGAATCAAAGAAAACTGTTTCTGACCTTCTACGTGGAAAACACAAGCGAATGAATAATATTGTTCTCATCAACTCAGCAGTATACGTACATAAATCACTGAATGTGTTGCTTATTATACTTGAAACCATTTTTGTATCCATTTCAAAGTGTTTTTCTTCATCAACAGTGAGAATGAAAATAAAGTATTTTTTCTGAATCCCATATACGCTTAATCGGCTCATGAGAAGCACAATGCACCCCGATGTGATCAAACACGAAATTACTGAATTATTCTATATAAAATTAAATATATACATTTCATAGTTTCAATGTATTTCCAATAATCAGCACGAGGACTGAAAAGAACAACAAGTGTAAAGAAGTTATGAATTATAATTTTAGTTTAACTTTCAGTTAAATTTTGGTTTTACAAAAATTAATGAATCAGATTCATTGTCAGAAGTTACAAAGAGATGTATATGTGCTGTTTTTACGAAAAGATCACGGAAATTGTTTGTAATATATATATATATATATATATATATATATATAT
>OY744522.1:90694630-90714630 GCA_963556195.1 Sepiola atlantica | reverse complement strand
AAAATAGAAACATTAAAATATTTCATATTTTTTTGTTTCTGCTTTACTAGACTAATGCTTTACTGTATTATGAAGAAACCCGAACAAATAGAATTAAAGATGTTATCAATTGTTTAAACTTACAAAGCGTCTTATTCTTAAAAAAACGCACAATTTTACGCAATGTTTATTAATAAATGTTAATTAGAGTAATTGAAATATTTAATTTGTATATTTTCTGAAATATTTGTGTTCTCTACTTCTTATAAAGCTTCTTCTTCTTTATTTCCCTTTCTTCTTCATCTTTTTTGTCATCTTCATCTTATCCTTTTTATTCTTTGCATCATCATCATCTTCTTTACCCTTTTCTTCTTCTTTATCTTATCCTGCATCTCTTCTTGTTATTATTATTGTTATTTTTATTATTTTTTCATTTCTTTTTGTGTGCCTTATTCGTTTTTCTTTTCTGTCTTGTTATTTGGTTTATTTTTCTTGCTTATTTGTTCTCTCTTTGCATCTTATTGTTGTCCTAAATCTTCTTCTTCTTCTTCTTCTTCTCCTCCTCCTACTTCTTCTCCTATAAACTGCGTTTATTTCTCCTCGTCCTTCTACTGCTACCCTTAGTCGCCTGTTATGCTTTTGGTACTTTTTCCCGTTTCGTATAAACCCGAACCACCTCAACAAACACAATCCTGTTTCGTCCGCTTGTATCTGTTCAAACTTATTTCTTTCTTGTTCATTATTTATTTTCTTTATTTTCTTAATTTCATTTTTCTATGTTTGTTGAAAAGCCCCCGTGCCCCTTCAAACTGAAGGTTTTGGCAAGTGTGCGTGAGTAATTTCTGTATCGTTTTGCTTAATTTAGGGGCCGTATTCAACCGCGTTGTCCTTACCCCATCAACTCGCATCGAGAAACCTAGCTGTTTCCGCCCCTTGCTACTGCATCAAGGACCCGTATGAGGTAAATTGTCAAAACATCATTATTTTTCCTATACCAAGCATGTTGTATACTTCGTCGGCGTTTAACTGGACAGAATTGATCAGATAAAACCATATTAACAAGGAAACAGCCATGACATTATGTTCCATCTCACAACAGCCGTTTAATGCTACTTGCAATTATCAAACTAGTGCCGTTGATTTTTATTATGGCTTCATCTTAATTAGTTATATGCAATAAAAAATAAATTGCACTTAACAAGAAACTGCCGCTGTGAGATGGAATAGTATGGAATATATATATATATATATATATATATATATATATATATATATATGATTTTTTCTAAACAACAAGGGTTGATGTTATAGCTCAATAATGTAACACTATAGCTCTTTATTCATTTTAATGTTATGTAAACCTTATTTAATGAAATGAGAACATTTCCATATGGTCATGATAAACAGTTTTTATTGGCATACTATTGTTTCTGCCTTTCTAAAACGCATACATATTATTGATATACAAAGTATGCAAAATTATACAAAGGTATCAATAAATTTGCTCTCTTCATTAACTAAGGTTTACATAACATAAACATTAATAACTATATATATATATATATATATATATATATATATATACAAAGTTATGAAAATACATTTATGCCGATTAAGCTACACAGAGGCTTCCGCATTTCATCCCCGGAAGGAATCGTCAGGGTAAAATGCCTTTGTAGCTTAATTGCCATAAATATATTTTCATAACTTACTACCTAGCTCTACTCACGTATCGAGAACGGTTTAAATAAATACTAAAAATTGATACATAAATAAGTATATCTCCTTATAACATTTTTTTGTGGATACATGATATATATATATATCGTAATTACCAAAGCATAAATACAATAAAAACAAGAAAGAAATAATAAGATTCCCAGATGAATTTCCATAATAGAAACGAAATATCGAATCAGTACGAACATTATCTTTTCGATGATCATTTGTATTATTCGCATTGTTCTAACAACGCTTCGGCCGATGTAATTGCTGACCTTCTTCCGGCGAGTTTTGTAAAATTTGGTAAAACGTTTCAAAGTTTTGCAAAACACGACAACCTTTATGCTGAACTCGAGGATACAATCACGAATTACTTGAGTCTTCTATCCGGTCAGAGACTGACAGAACGAACGCAAGCTACTGCGTGGATGAAATAAATGGTGCCGGTCTGAAATTCCGTACACATTCCCGACTTCGACATCAAAATGAGCGAGTTGAAAGAGACGCACCTGAAAAAGGTCGGAGGTTATATCGGCCGAAACATTTGTTTTCTGTTAATGTTTCCTGTTCTAACTAGTATTGCTATTTGTTTATTACCTTCTTTCCAATATACGCGAACACATTCTGTCAGAAATGTACATTGCTATTCAAATGTATATATTCATATTTCAAATATAATTTTTTTATAACACAAAGTTTTTCAATAGCTAGATAGTGTAGGTATAGAGCTGTAATAATGATTTTTTTACATATAATATTAATAATATTAATAATAATAATAATAATAATAATAATAATATACATATCTATATATTATATAGGTTAGTGTCCGAAGGCAAGAGCAATGCAATGTTGAAAAAGAGGGGGTATTACTCTCGAAATAATCAAAGTTTTTACCATTCCGGCCCTTTAATATTTAGCAGTAATTCCCCCAAGTTATTGTCTTTATATTTAAAGTTTATTTGAAATATTAATAAATTGACTTGAGCTTTATGCACATATACTGTCTCATGTCATTTATTTTTGGTCATCCCATCTTCCATCTTTCCGGTGTTCAACATTACATTGCATCTGCCTTCAGGTACTCACCTTCATGCTAACTTCTTACCAGCAATGCATCAAGATAACAACGATGTCCTTATATATATATATATATATATATATATATATATATATATATATATATATATATATGTATATATATATATATCAGTATAAAAATTGTATATTTTAACGATTCAAATGATTTTCAAATCATGTTCGAAATAAAGAGTATACAAAAAAGTATAAGAGTAGTTAACATCTGTTTTAAAAAAATGTTTAAGTTATATAATGCAACATAAACATTTTCAAACACCGAATCTCATCAGAAGAAAATCTCGTATGCACTCAACAAACACATTTACTGACCTTCCTGACCTTCGAAATGAAGTAAATTCTAATTACAAACTAGACATAGGAAGCCGATTAGAAATGCTCCAACCCTCCCGCTTCTATGCAACTAATAATCTGCCTTCCCAGCATGCCTTGCTTTGTATTTTTGTGTGTCAATGTTTCACTCTTGTTCTCGTGTGTATTTACATGGCTATTAACTTGTATTTACGAACATTCTCTCCGTGTAATATTAACGAAATTACATAAATAGCATAAATAGTTATAATTATTATATTGTCAGTAAAAAAATTAACATAGATTTATAAAAATGTATTAATTGTACAACACATTCTGAAATCAAAGTTCTTTCTAAATTTCTGATATTTGTGTTAAGTTGGGAAATGTAGTTCTTGACGCAGGATCGAATTGAGTAATGCAAGACTTTTTTCCTTAAGAGATTCTCCTAACGTAATATCATAATATGTAGGGAAAACTGGCCGACAGGCAGTTTTGTTAGCGTTTGGGAGAATGATTGTCATACGTCTGTCTCGTTTGACAGTTCTATTCTCTCTCCTATCGCATCGTTACAGTAATAAATAACCTCTCTCTCTCTCTCTCTCTCTCTCTCTCTCTCTCTCTCTCTCTCTCTGTACCTTACCTAAAACCAAACGGAACTTCCATGAACAAAGTTTATTTTCCAAAACATCCCATCTGTGGAACAAAATACCATGAGGCTGCTTCTCAGCCAACTACAAAATTATCGGCTTCAAGTCTAATGTAAACTAATACTTGCTGAGTCGCCCCCTTGGATAATCAATTCCGCTTAGGTAATTTCTGCCCATTCCACCTATTGTTTCAAATCCTCGCATGGTTGTCGATTATCATTCAACTGACAATCTATTTAACTCTTATCCTTGTGCAGCTACTGGGCCTGGATAAGTTGTAACCTATCAGTTAATAGTTCTCTAAGAAATATTATTTATCTGCCTCCCGACGAGTGAGCACCAAACATGTGCTCGGGGTTCTGTGGCGTTCATTAATGGCCACTGATTGAATCAATAAGCTCTCAATGACAAGCCATAATTGCAATGAATTATCATTATGGAGAAATGGAGAAAGTATAATATATATATATATATATATATATATATAATATTCTTTTTAGAGTTCTACTCTTTAGGGAATAACTTTTGAGAAAGTCGGTTTAGGAAAACTGCTTCAAGACATATACGAGCGAAATGTTATATAATAAATACAAACACAATAATGATCACAAAAGCATAAGTTCACAAAAGAGATATTTTATATATATTTAAAATTGAAGTTTTAAACATAGATTGTTTGCTCATATCTAGATGTTGTGGACGCCTGGGTCGATAATTGTATGGCTGTATTTTATCCACACGTCAGAAAAGTAATCCAAACTGTTCAACTCAATTAAAAATAAACATTTCATTGAAAAGCATTAAAAAGAGTAAATGTTCATTTATTTTCATGGTAGAAAGTTCAGTTCGAACTGTGAGGAGTATTCAAATGAATGAGTTTAGTCATGTGTTTTCAATCAGCAGACGCCAGTGTGAAAGAGTGAAGTTATTATGTGTGTATGTCGCGTTAGTGTCAGAGTGAGTATGTATATGACTGTGTGTGTGCGTTAGTTCAGAAGTCTATAATTTAGCTTTCCCAAGGCCCGATAGAGAGGCGAGGGAAGCTTGCGTAATATAGATGTTGGCTCTATCGTGGATTTTCGCTCAACATATTTATTGATAGAAAAATCTGGCATTATATGCACGCGGGGTGGATCAAAAGGGCAAGTTCGACAAATCAGAGAAATTTTCTCTGATTAGCTCAAAATGTTTTATTTGGTTTTATTAATTCAGGTGGATGTGTGTGTGGAACCATGTTCGCAGACACGATTTTAAGCACTTTCATTTTGTGCGCTATTTATCTACGCCCCACACAGTAGAATGTGACACAAGGTCGGAAAGTGGGTATGCACTCCAGAGGAGGAGTGCTAGCGGCGCCTTAAAAATTGCCTGGGCAGAGTGCCTCAGACATTAAGTATTAAACTTAATCTTCCCAAAAGAGAGGAGGCAAAGCCTGGGAGCGCTACCTCCCAGATCTCCACAGGACAGACCCATTGACCAGCATAAATCCAGGCCCGAAGACCCGGAAAATACCAGTATGGAGTGCAATATCCATCGGAACAGATACTACACTTTGATCTTAGCCATTTCATTTTGTGCACCGAAGGATAAACTTTGCCGCTTCATATATACGTAAAATTGGTGGACGTCATAATGGATTATAGCTTCATTACGTCAAACATTCTTCATTGTGACGTCACCCAGTATGCACGGTGACAACATACAAACAAGCATAAAGCATCCGCATTGTATTAATACTATATAGATCAAATGGGCATGTTCATTGCGTTAAATTGATATAAACGTAAATGAACGGTTTACAATATTATTCTTAAGAGTGAAAGTTTTGGCATTAAAAACAGATTAAGATAATTTGTATCCATTTTCAATTATTTATTCATTATGCCTTTTGGGGCATCTGTTATTTTATTCGATCGGTTAAGGCTAATATTATTTCCAATTCACTCTTTGTGTTGTTATCTTTTTCCCCTCTTCTTTTTCTGTTTTTCCTATCCCCTTTCTTCTTCTTCTTCTTCTTCTTAGTTTCCTTGCTGTTTCATCTTCTTCATATCCCTTATTTCTTCCTTTCTTCTTCATCATCTTCTTCTCCTTCTCCTCCCCCCTTTCCTCTATACAAATGAATAATTATTCAATTCGAAATGTTTTCAATTGTTTCAACATAAAAAAAAAACTTTTAATTTAAATAAGGGGTTACCTACCCGGTGTTGCACAGGAATCTTTTTACTTTTATTTTTGTTTTACTTTTGTTTTGCCGGCACGCTATCGCTTCGCACAGTTCGCTACTTGTAATACTAGAAGCATAAATTAAAATAATAAACATTTAATTCATTACTTTGTTGTAAACACGAAGCAAAACCTTTCCCATTTATTCGTATAGATAAACATTAGCATTTTGTTAATTTCAATAAAAATGTATTCATTATTTTAAATGTGATCGTAAAAAAAGAATCAATTTGCCTTTTCACTTGCATTTTAAAAATAGAGCGCGACTTGTTGAAAATGAAGTTCCCGTGAAAAAAGAAACATTTGAACACAAATGCTATATATTTCTCCAGGTAATAAAACAATATTGCGAAACAGAACTATTTGTAATATTAAAACCAAACCCATCATTGAATTCAAAACCCAGAACAATTAAAAGGTAATTAATAAAATGTCATTTATATTAATCAATAAAATGTCGTTTTTCTAAAACAAATATGCAAAATAGTTCAGCTTGTGACTTATATTGAGAGAAACACTTAATAATAAGATGGTGCGTTTATTGATTTATATTGAGTAAACTTAAAATCGAAATACAATTTACATAAACCTTAAATCAGACTACACTATGTACCAGACGTACATCATTTAGGGCTGCCTGCTTCGACAACTTTATATAGATATATATATGTGTATATATATATGAATAAATTATGTATATATATATGTGTATATATATATGAATAAATTATGTATATATATATGTGTATATATATATGAATAAATTATGTGTATATATATATATGAATAAATTATGTATATATATATATATATAAATAAATTATGTATATATATATATATATATGAATAAATTATGTATATATATATATGAATAAATTATATATATATATAACTATGAATAAATTATATATATATATAACTATGAATAAATGTTATATATATATAACTATGAATAAATGTTATATATATATATAACTATGAATAAATGTTATATATATATATAACTATTAATAAATGTTATATATATATAACTATTAATAAATGTTATATATATAACTATGAATAAATGTTATATATATAACTATGAATAAATGTTATATATATATAACTATGAATAAATGTTATATATATATATATATAACTATGAATAAATGTTATATATATATAACTATGAATAAATGTTATATATATATATATATAACTATGAATAAATGTTATATATATATATAACTATGAATAAATGTTATATATATATATAACTATGAATAAATGTTATATATATATATAACTATGAATAAATGTTATATATATATATAACTATGAATAAATGTTATATATATATATAACTATTAATAAATGTTATATATATATATAACTATTAATAAATGTTATATATATATAACTATGAATAAATGTTATATATATATAACTATGAATAAATGTTATATATATATAACTATGAATAAATGTTATATATATATAACTATGAATAAATGTTATATATATATATAACTATGAATAAATGTTATATATATATATAACTATGAATAAATGTTATATATATATATATATATGAATAAATGTTATATATATATATATATATGAATAAATGTTATATATATATATATATATATATATATATATATATATATATATATAAGTAAATTTCGAAAATCCAACACATGGTGCAATTTAAATGATAAATCATTTATTTATTTTTTCACAAGCTTTCGTTGTGAAACAACTTTGTCAGACGAGACTGTCCTATATGTTGTTCTTCTTTATGTCGATCGTATTAACACTGAGGGGTCGAATCACGGTAAAGTCATAAAAACACGTTAAGTTGTAAGTTAAGTCCAGTTTATGTTTAGCGCTTTTTGAATATGGAAATTACCAACATCTTTGAAGCACATATGAAAATGTATTCAAATAAAATTTTGAAAAAAAAAACACATGGTGCAATTTAAATGATATATATATATATATATATATATATATATTAGTCAAGAGGAGATATTGGTCCCTAACTCTGAAAGTAAAGTGTTATTTTTTATTCTTATTTATTGCTGTTTTCTTATGGCATATTTGCAATTCTCAACAATACCCATAACCATAGAAATGTAGAACAAATGTAGAAAAAATATTATGAAGTCAATCCTATGCCGAGCTTTATAAATGTTTTCTAATAAAAGTTAACGCTTATGTGAAAAGCGCACCAATTAAAACTGGCAATTCAAGCTAGACTCATATGTAGCACACTAATGAAAGATGCCACTTAATAGATATGGAATATGGTTTGTTACTATATATATTAACTCAATATGTGACTCATCTTTTACGAAGTTTATCAATCACTTTCATCTCTCTCACTTCGCCAGTTTCCTCTTTGTTCTCTTCTTTCTGGTCTTCCTTATGATGTATGTACTTTTAGTTAAAAAAGTAATTATGATCAGCATCTTTCTCTCTTTTGTAATGCCTAATAAACTGTGCTAATTTGTTATACTCATTCTGTGTGATTATCGGGTGCTAAAGTCTTACACTAAAAGCCGACCTTGTGCCGTACCGTGTTCTCATGATAATGCCGGTAAATTATTATTCGCACTAACATCATTTACATCTTCCCTTCTTCAGTAATATCTTTATCGCATAAAATTTAATAAATAAAACTAGTCTCGATAACAATTTACCTGAAGAATTTGACATGAGGCACAAACGGCGGCATAAAATGCCTTAATTTCCACGAAGAGACATTGACGCTATACAGTCTTTCCTGATGAGTTTCGTTTAAAAATGTATTTCATTTAATTTTTGTTGTTTTTTTTGTCTTTTTAGGTGTTTTCATATGTAAAATACAAAAATGCATACATTTTATTAAATTAATAGCATTTCTCTTTTTATGTAATTTCTATATTCACTTCGCCGAATATAGAAAAAGTTGGAAGTTAGCCAGCAAGTGGTTCAAGCTTAAAATACATCATACCTTGGGGTTCATTGCGAAAAAAAAAAACATTAACAAAAATAGAATAAATAAAACTTAATCACCTGTCCTAGATAAGTTCTTTCTTTGAAAATAAATACTTGAATGAATCTCTTTAAAAAAAACTGGAATAGATCGAAGTTTTCCTACAAGAAACAAAAAAATAAGAATTGCATGCTAACTTAAATTACAAACAGGTAAACAAAAATGAATTATTATTCAAATGTTTGATTTATTAAAATAACTGATTTTTTTTCAGAACGACCAGCTCAAAATATTGAAGATTGAAAATCACATAGATTCGATTCGTTTAAACAAATACATTTTTGTTTCTACGGAACAAGACCCGTATCGATACGAATGGTTCCGATTTTTTTTCCGATTGCGAGTTATGAAACGGACCGGAAATGGCCGAATCAGTTTGTGATTTGAAAGCCGTGAAAAATGTAAAAAGGCAGACGATACTAAGCATGGGAGTGCAAAACAAAATCGGTTTGGTTAGAGTTAGGTAAGTGTTGGGATTAGTGGTATAAAATACATTTAATCGCTCAAAAGATAATGTTGAAAAACATCCTAAAACAAAACAATAAATCAAATTCACTTGCTGATTTGATGAAAGTTATCGAACCCATTCTTAACGCGGAGGTGGTAGGGTTAATTGACTCTATCCTTAAGTCAGGATAGAAATGAAACAGTTGTTTCATTTAATGTCGATAATAATTTCATGTTCGGCCATTTCTGATCTGTTCGTAAATCGCAATGTAAAACATTCGTATCAATACGAATGCTGTTGTGGAAAAAAAATATATCTGTATTAAAAAAACTATCAGATGAGATCTCGTGTGTATGTTTGTGTGTGTCTTTCTCGCCTATACGTAACTTTTATAAATACACATTGAATTATTTTTTATTAACTGTGAATGGAATATTTATTGAAATCAAAAATGAAATAAGGGAAAACTAAAACCAATATTTGAAAACCCTATTTTTTAAAATAAAACATGGCTATATTTTGAATATTTTTCATTAAGCCCTTCATCCAGTAATATGTTTCTATCTTAGTTAAAAATTGAATATATTTTTTAAGACCTATTTCCGTCTGAAAACTTTTTAAAAACGCCAGCAAAAAGAAAACGGATGGCTATATGTTCAGTTTATGTTTGTTTTATTAGTTTTACGGCATATCAACCGTTTTGTCTGATTTTTTTCTAAACAGTATTTGTTGCCTAATTAAATATAATAGATCTTAGCGGAACTCAGCATTCACAGCAAGTACTTAGCTTCATGCCACCATTGAAAAGAATGTTCTTTTCTTCTTCCGTGTGCCTAGCATCAGGCGAAATTTTCTTGAATAGGGTTTCTTTTCGGGAACGTATCACCTCTTATAAACCCTTATCCTCGATAATTTTGGCTTTGACAAGTGATACCTCATTAATATAAAATGTAGCCGATTCAATAGTTAGTGAGGGTATCCATTAGGCTGAGCACACACCCTCTTCAAGTATCTCATTTCGATTATTACATCTCATAAGACGTTCCACAGCGATAGTATCTGACGTTGTTAACGAAGTGTCGCGTTTGTTCGCAAAAATATCGACTAAACAACTAATAATTTGCGACGTGTCTTTTTTCAGTAAACATTATGATGCTCTTATATCTGCCCCACTTAGGGGCTTATCTAAGTGGGTCGCCTTTTGGAGGTTAGGTTTGTCGATGTGATCTGGCTGGATACTTTTCTCAGGTACAGGTAGTTGGAACCCACAGAAAAGAGCCGACGGAGACATGTTATAAGTTATCATTTAATTTATTAATCTTAATGTTACATAGCATTATTTGCTTCTTAATTAGGTATACACAAATAACAGTCTAATTATTTTTAAATAATACCTTCTCGTTGCCGGCGTTCTATTGCGCGCACGTATTGTATACGCCGAGGACCAAGGGCAAGTTCGTAGCGGCAGCAAATCCAACTCGTGATTATAACATTATTTATGCAATTAATTATATTTATCTTAACAAAAAGGAATAGTTCATTCAATAGGTCGAAATATGATCGTATGTTGCAAAAACAAATGGCCTGAGAAACACAGAAAAGCAAGTATTTTATAAGACCACGCTTTGTTATGTTAACGCTTGTGAGGACATTTTAAAACGCATTTGCATCTTCGAAGATTCTATCCAGAATACTGATTTCAACTATCACTCACTGGACAACATGTCAGACGTAATATACATATGAATATAGGCGACTTCCTTTCCCCTACGATTTTAGCTCATTGTTGTGGCCCTGTTTAGGGGTTGGAATGAAAACACGAACACAGGTTTTTTGTAAAACAAATATATTTAAGAAAAATATATACAACTGTTAAACAAGAGAAGTGGTGCGTCAGTCCTGACTGCTAGTGTAGACTGGGGTTGCCCACCGCAGGAATATGTAACACAAGGTCGGAAGGTGGGGAAGATTCAAGCCAGCGCCCCTGAAGGAGGAGCACTCTGGCCTAGCAAAAATAGCCTGGGCAACCCGTCGGCATTCCCCGGCCAGGGCACCTCAGTCAGTAAGCAATGGACTGACTCCACCCCAAAGAGGGGAGACAAGGCCTGGGAGGGTTCACCTCCTAGAGCAACCCAGGACCGAATACCTCAGCCCGACAGATAAAAGGCTACCGAAATGGCCCAGTTCCTGCCCGACTTATTGTCGAGAACGAATCCTCGACTGGTATTACCATACCCCATCCCGAAGTCCTCAATCAACCGAAATTAATGAAGGACTAAACGGTCGGGTTAACCTCAACACTGAGAAGCGTATGCTTCCAGTATTTATTGAGAATGGAAGAGTGCAAATGTCTGTTATATTACACTTATACAAGAAGGTCAACCGTTTGAACTCTGTTAACCTTTCTGTCTACAATATATACTATTTATTGATTTATCTGCGCTAAACATATTTGGCTAATATTCGTACAAGAAAGCATACTCACCAATGTTTAACATTAAGTATGACTTCTTTTTCCTTAAATATAAGTTGACTGTGGCGAGATCATGACCAGAGGGTCTAACGCTCATGATCTGATTTCTCAGCCTGACACTCTCAGTCTGCCGCAAACAAGATAGGATTAATCTACCGGGCGACAACACTTTTCGAATCTGTCAGTATCCTAAATCTTTATAAAACGACCGTTTGCCCGTGCATGGAGTATTGTTGCCACATCTGGGCTAGTGGATGAACCACGGGCTACTCTATCTTTGATAGAGTGCAAAAATCAACTTCTAAACTAATATGTCCTGCACTGTCTACCAACTCCTTGCCGAAGTGTTGCATCACTGTGCTTGTATTACAAGTACTTACACAGAATGTGCTCCGATGACCTTACTGCGCGTCTACCCCTTCAACCAAAAAACCCCGACCTACCTGACTAGCAGTAAAATCCCACCATTTACCTGTAGAAGTCTCTAAATGCAGAAAGATGTCCTACTCTGAGAGCTTCTTTTCATGAACGATTTACCTTTGGACATCCCTTCCTACTCACTGTTTCTGAAACTTACTAACATGCGGAAATTAAAATTTAATGTGAACAGACATTCTGTTACCCAACTCTCCACCCAGATTTTCGTCTATCCATATGACCTCTATCAAGTAACTTCTTACGATCTCATCGGCAAAATACCTTGTTTGGAGTGAACAAAAGTTATAAAACTTATGTATTTTCTTGATAACTTTGAAAGTTCAACAGTTAAACACATTCAAAAACCAGTCTATCTATGTCACATGACTAGGCTCGACCAATGAAATATACCCGCTGGTACATGAGAAAGAGCTGAAGCTAAAGTAAAACTATCTTAATCATACCTAGATAACCTTTTTGTATTTGGCAAAGTATTCTACCTTTATTTTTAAAAGTATATAGCCGCTCATTAATATGCGGTGGGCGATTCTGACCAAATTTCAAAATGGCTGCACAAACATGATGGCGACGGCGTCGGCGTGTAAGACATCCGGTCGAGAGCTTCAAAAACTAGACATGGAAAATCAGACGACAAAATGTCGATGCGTTCAACCGACAAAAAAAAACTAAAGAGAAAAAAAATCGCTCTCAGATTACCAAATAATAAAATAAGAAATACAAATGTTCACATATTCCCTAAATACGTTCGTTTTAGGCCCGGAAGAAACATTTCTCCAAATTTGTCTTCAGATCGGAGCAAAAAAGACATCTTTTTAGATGTCTGTTCTGAGAACCATTTTCTCTATAAATTGGTGTCAAGGAGCATTTCTCTGGGGTGTTCTTTTATCAGTGACCCTCTTTTCGCGTGGCGCGCGGGTCTCGCAAAGATTAAAGGTAACCCTGAGCTGGGTTATCATTTGTATTAAAAGCTGGAATGTCGAATTCACTTTGCATCTACACACACAAAAAAAACACCCACCACATATATACATATATATGTATATATATATATGAGAGAGAGAGAGAGAGAGAGAGAGAGAGAGAAAGTGTGTGAGTGAGTTTGTGTGTATATTTAACTATATTACATATGCTTTCAATTGCACCGCCAGACAGACATTTATAATATAAAATATAGTACATTACTGAAGGTATATATATATGAAAATATATTTGATGCAGATCAATATTTTTATTAAGTGATCAAATTAAATTATATGTATATATAAAAAATATTAGCATATATATATATATATATATATATATATATATATGGACCGACATGGTGGGTGTTTATTGATTATTCATTTATATGTGCATTTTGGTGTATTGTTTCATATCATTGAATATGAATATTTCAAAAGGAAAAAGTGAAAAAATGTCGATGTTCATAGTATATCTTGAACTTTTAACTACAATGAGTTGAGTGAGAATTTCTGTTTGGTTGGAGTTAAGATAGAATGGATACATACATGAAATTAATATGGTTGCATTTAGCTCTTTATTTCAGCTTGATTGTTGCGAATGTACACTGATGAAGCCTTTTCGTTAGAGTTTGTGATATACAAAATATAAAAATGTATATTTACGCAATGGTCAAAAAACAGTTGCTTGATAATAAATTGTTTTCGGCTGAAATAGGGGATAATTTCTAAATAATTAAATATTATGAAGTTAGGTGTGTTTCTGTATTTGTATGTATACATAACATACACACTGTTCTATTACTGCTAAAATATGTTTGTTTAGTTAATGTGTAAGTCACGGAATTGTTCGTTACGATACCATAATTTATATATGTGTATGAACACTCCTAAACTAATCACCCGATAATTATTAATCTTAGAACACAGCTGCGAGGCTACCCAAATTGCGTTAAATGGGGGTGGAAGATAATCGTTCAAAATTCTTATACCTTCCATTTTTGTGAAAATTAAACAGTAAGTATAAGACATCCATTAAATAATATTCCACAGATTTCAATTTCTTTGGAATATTTTAAAGGGTAATTAGGGGGAATAATATTGACACGATTTTATATAAGAAAAAAATCAAATATATCAGATTCTCATTGAAGTTGATGCTTAGTCATTAAATACCAATAAAGAAGAACTCCTGAATTTAAAATTCTTCTTAAGCTTAATATTAAAATTTAAAAATGTTTTTACAATCCAAATCATGTCATAGATTTTTATCAACATTAGAATAAGGATTCAAGATATAAGGTTTATTATCATTATATCTAGATTTTAATCTTCGTAAATAGACATAAAATTGGTGAAAAACTCTTCTGTTCGGGAAATTAATTCTACGCGTCCTCGAATGGATATTCTTCTGGCCCTAAATCATTCTAAACACATTTTATTCACAAATAATTTTTCCTGTCAATTATAGTAAATATAAACATTTCTGTCACCAAACATTCACATAAAAGCTTCATCAGTACATAAAACACCACCATTCAACTGAGAAAAAAAAACAAGATGCGTCCAATATTCATTTAATTCATGAAAATTTAAATTGATATTTTCTTTCTACCTTTTATCACTCCAATCATACGGAAAACCTCGCTTATACTCTGTTTTTTTTGCATTTAAGAGTTCATACAACAGTATGTCTACAGTATGTGTTTTCTTTTATCTCGTTAATATATAAATATATATATATATATATATATATATATATATATATATATATATATATAATGTGTGTGTGTGTGTGTCGTTTCAGTGTTCACACAATATCGAACATTCTTCGATTTCTAGTAGCTTGAAGAGATTTAGAAATGGAAACCCGTTTCCAGTTGTGAAACGATTGTAAGCATAAATTATTAATGTCATAAAAATTTATCTTTTATTTAGTAGTAACTAAATAAATACCGGAAAAGCTATTCATGATATATACTAATGTTTTTTTAAAAAATATTTCTACTAATGAGTCACTACTTATCAAGGCTAAAAGCCAATCGAGGATAAAGATTAGTAAGATGGATGTGTGTACAGTTGAATGATGAATATTATGAAGGACTGAAAATAATGAATGAAATGAAAAACATGTGATGACTTGAGGACGATTTCTGACCAGTGTTATTGATTTGAAGATGATCTTTCGTTTGAAAGATATAATCATGTTTAAGTTCATATAAAAATGTATTTGCAAATGAAAGTATACGTAATCATTTACATACACGAGGAGTTTCACATATCAAAGTTGCTTTTGTATTTTAAAATGAACGAAGTATTTTGTGTTGATTTTAAAATAATGAAGTCGCTCCAATATAAATAAGATATGAGATAAACAATATAAATGTACAACAACTGAAATGACATTTCGTGAAAACGGTTTTAGTGATTTCAATATACTCTTTAACGTGTTGCTTACAGTTGATATTTGAAAAGTAGGTGAACCTGAATTGTTAAGAAAAAAAGGAATTAACTCGGTTGATTGAAGATAACTTCTGCTGGAAATGATCTTCTTCTCAACGTCCTGAACTACTTTTTATGCATGTATAATTAGTGCACACGTTACGTCATCTTCACGAAGTGGGTATGTGTGTTCGTACCAGTCGAGGATACGATTTCGACGATCAGCCCAATAGGTGTGGGCCGTTGTGGTTTCTTCTGGTTCGGCATTGTCGGGCTGAAGTTAGGGTTCTGTTCAGTAGCAGCAGGTCCACACTCCCAAGCTTTACCTTCCCTTTGAGAAGCGGTTAGTTTCTTGTTGATAACATAAGGCGTCCCTACACGGGAATGCCGACGGAGCGGCTCCGACATTTTTTGTAGGCCAGAGCGCGCTAATCTTAGTGAACTGGCTTTTCGAAACAACACTTAACTTTGTGTCTAACCTCCTGGAGAGGAGGTAAATAAAATATGTTACATAATATTTGTGGATTCTGGACTGAATTTTGAATTTCATACATTTATGAATACTAGATCATTTCGTTGTCATCGCTTTGCTAAAATGTACACAAATAAAAACAGCAAATACACATTGCTGAATGTATATGAATATGTGATCAAATGATGTGATACATCATAAATAAATGACACCATATATGTTATAAGATAATGCAATTAATGCATTCATAGATATATGCATTAATATATATCAATTCTTTTTATTTAAATACAATACATTACAATGTCTTTTGGAGATACCCGCGTTTCATCAATCTGGTCATTCTAGATTTGGGATAAAATCCGGCTGGTCATTGTAGAAAGCATCTTCAGTCCTCCTTTGTATGGAAGATTCCTAAATCGGAGTCCAGAAAGAGGTCACTGGATACATTGTTTATCATTTGGGGAAGGGGTCGGATAAAACTAAGGCGACTAGCAGCATAATCCCCCCCCCCTTGACTGTAAAGTTCCACAGATGCCGAAAAACTTTCTACTTTAATAGTAAATTTTCTCGGACCGCCTTGATTTGATATTTCATATCTGCACCCTATTTCCACAACTGTACGAAGAAAACGAAATTTAAATATAATGTGAGCAAATATTTTGATGCATAACTCCCCACTCAAGATGACACTTATGAATCTAGCCGCTTATCAGTTGGGTGTATAAAAGTAAAGAAATTATATTTTAGATCACAATACAGTCGATTTCATTAATGTTGCGAGACGTGTGCAATAACTGTTGTGAAATAGTGAACAATGTATCACATACATACTTGATATATGTACACCCTACAAAAATACTGGGTACTCTAAAACTAAAACTGTAGAATATATATTTATATATATATATATATATATATATATATATATATATATATATATATTTATATATATATATATTTATATATATTCTTTCTTACAATCTAGTTAATGGTATTAATAAATACCACTGATCATAGTACTTCCATAGCTTTCCTCATCTTTCAGCTGATAATCATTTCAGACTCATTCACCCTTATTTTTGAATTTTTGAGATGAGGATTGATGAAGTATAAATTAAAAATAATAAGAATAATAAATAAAATTAATAAATAAACGAAGAACTGTTTCAATTGTCACATTTTAAAATGTAGACGTCCGTATTTTACGCTAACGGTTTGCCGGCGTATTTTTTAAGAAATTCCATTCTTTCACTCGCTTTTTATTCATTTTTGCCATAAAAGACCTGAAGATGATTCCGGAGAGAATCGAAAACGTTAGTCAAACACATGGATCCTTCATCAATTCATTCCATCTACACGTCAAAAAGATCATTCGACGAATGGAAAAAAAAATTAAAAAAGGAATCACTAAACAGAAGATTTCTGTCGTCTTTAATAAAACATGCCTTAATGAAAAAATGCTGCCTAAATACACACAATATATATAAATATATATAAATATATATATATATATATATATATATATACATTGGGTTGTCAGGACTCTTGACCTTGCTGAACACAGCCTCCCATACACTTCCAATTATTACCTCTGATATGTGATGGCGACAAGCGAAGTAGAATACCTTTTTGCCTAGTTTTTCTTCAATAAGCTTCGCTGCACCTTTGTTGATGCCACTGTTGCTTGCTGTGGTATCAAATACCAAGCCTACAATGTTGTCTGTGAGACCCCATGCTTCTATCAGTTCCAATGTAGCATTACACTGTTGGATTCCTGTGGAACTTTCTATGAAGGGCACACCAAGCAGCTTCCCTTCTTCATACTGTGGAGTACCAGAGACGAGCACTGCAAGACTTTCCACTGGGTATCTTTCCCCAAGAACATCCCGTAGAAGTTTTCCATCTCAGTGTAGTGTGCAGCAATCTGGCGGACTTTCCTTGAAGTTATTCATGTAACTTTGGCACAAGTTATGACGAGTGTTTATCCTATTTCGTCTTGTAGTAGAGGCTGATATAACAAAGTCATCAAGATCTGCGCCTCCTGCCTTCAACACTGCAGACACCATGGCTGTAGTCTGGTTGTCAGAGAGTGACAACCGATCTGCAGTGCTACAAATCTCTTCACTGGTCATAACTGAGTGTGGAAAGTGGAAAGTTATCGTACTCGGTTTTGATGAACAGCTTGGTGTTGTCTCAGTGTATTCTGAACCCTCACTAGTACCAGAGCCTTGACTGTTCTCTGGGTCTTCATCACTTGAAATTTTCCCAACTTCTGCTGCTGCAGCAGTCACTGATGATAACATTCTCTCTTCTCTTTCTTCTTGGAAGCTTTTCTCTCTAGACTTCTTCTCAAACACCTTATCATGACCTGACATGTGTGCCAGGCGAGTTGTCTGTTGGTCCAAGTAGAAATTGACGTCCTCTTCCTTGGTCTCCTTTGTGAGCAGCCTGTTGCTTCTTATCTCCTCCACAACATCTTTGCTCCAATATCAAATAACTTGTCTAAGTTCTTCAGAAAGTTAGCTCGTTTCTCTTCCTCTGGTTTGTTATTTCTTCCCTTGTTTTATACAATTTTCCTGTACTTTTCATGGAGGATCATGAAACGGTTGACTGCATTTGGTCTAGTTAGTGTTTTAATCCTTGCCATATTCCAGAATGGCAAAACGACATCCACTGTATCATGGGCTAAAGACCTATTGTCACTGTTGGGATTATCATTCCTCAAATGCAGGAAATACTGGAACACCTGGCGATTAGTAGGAAGTTGAGAGCCCCTGATGCTGGAGCTGGGTTGCCCAATGATATACACATCACTGAATGACCTTGTGGCAGGAGTTGCCACCTTTCTTCTCTTTTCAGTTGGTTCATCCCGTTCACTTGTATCGCTGACCACTTTCCCACAGCATAGTTGTCTTCCAGATGCCATGTTGTCAGCAGTTCACAAATCTTAACAAATCAGCTTTAACTTACAATCTGAAATGAAGAGATAAAACATACTTAGTGATAATAAATTATATACATGCATTAAGAGTAACATTTTTTAGATAAAGGTATGTATTATATGATAGCATCCTTTCCAAGCATAAAAAATATATATGTTTGTCCATTAAAATTAATTAAGATTAACACAAGTGTTCATGTGTTTACTACTATATGCAAGAAAATTTTATTAGCTTTCATTTGGTACCACTTTCAATGCTATAGCATCAACTTCTGGAAAGCTACAATGAAAATAAGGACATAATATCCAAAATTTTGCAGCGTTTTTGAAAATCGTCAACAATAAAATTACATGGCTCTTGAGGCAGGCATAGCCAAGGTCCAACATCACAATAACTGGTATATTTAGCTAATATAGACCTTGGAGAATGGGAATAATATCAGTTTCCATATGTTTGAAGAAAAAGGTCAATTTTGAAGAGGTCTAGTGCACAACTAGATATGGAAATACATAAAGATACAAAATAGTTAGATCATTTTACCACCCTAGAAAGTACCTGAGACCAGATGTAATCTTCTACCCATATAAGAGTTAGATACGTCCAAAGATGGAGTACTGCTCCAACACCTAGGGGGGAGCTTCACTGAGCACTCTTTCCTACCTTGACAGAGTAAAACATTGACTTCAAAATCTAGTGAGAAATGGCCCCTTTTCTTCCCTACAACCCCACGGAAAATATGTGTGCTCGAGTGTGCTCCAACCTTTGGTTCTTCTTGAAAAACATTCGCAGCTCGAAACTTGTTTTGCTACCATATCGAAAAAGGACAGTAATTTCTTCC
>OY744522.1:90661888-90674388 GCA_963556195.1 Sepiola atlantica | reverse complement strand
GTATTTATTTAAAAATGTACTTTTTTAGTCGACAGGATGTCATTATTTTATTCTGGAAAAGTTAATTTTAAAATGGGTAAAGTCGGATTTTCTCTTTTTTTACCTAGTAACATCAGATTAATCACCAATCACCATCTTTGCTGATCAGACGATCTCATTTTTTAAATTTATGTGAAAGGTGATAAGCTGTGTACGAACATGAAATGCCTTTGCGTATTATTGTATACTAGCGGGACTCGTGTAAATTACACGAAATGATGTTTTCAAACTAATTATCTTGTTCCTAACCTATACATTACTTTGTAAATGCTTTAGATTAAATTAAATTTGGCTCCAATTCATGAGTAGCATACAAAGATGCGGAAGGTCATTGCTTTTGATGTAAGCGTGACAGACAAAATAATAAACACGTTATCGTATTAATATGTGTCTTCCCGGTCGTCCCCTCAATACCTCCCTCTCCCCTTCGATGTAGAAAACAAATCTTAGAGGTTGGTTGGGATCGAACTATAAACCACTCGGGCCGACGTCAAACGCAGACGTCAAAATCCTATGTCGCTAACCGTTGCACCAAAGGGAAATACTCGAAATATAATGAAAATTAGGTGACTTGACTGCCTTTCCAAATCTAGGTGCGGCACGCATGCGCAGAGCTTTTGATGTAAGCGTGACAGACGAACACACACGCTATCGTATTAATATATAGATAAAAAATAATTAACTAAGACATCGCTTTTTACAAAAAAAACTCAGAAGTTTATATCATTTTTAAAACAAATATTTTTCATGGTATTCTTTTGAAATACGTCATACTTATTTAATAAGCAAACCCTATTTAAATATCATAATGATGATTAATTGTATCTTATATTATTTTATTTATTTTATTTATCCCAAACAAGACATATTGACACTGAGAGCTACTTAGAATTAAAGACCAGGTTTATAAGGATATACTAAGTGAGAAGTTTGAATTTTTGAATTTAAATTTTTTTGATTTTTAAATTATTTAAATTTTTGTAGATTAAGCACCAACTTTTTAGGATATATTTATCAAAACATACTTGTAAAATATTTGAAATATAATGAAAACACATTTATTATTGGTGTAAAGTTCTATGTAAATAATATGAAGCTCTGAGGTTCGGTTCTGATTGTGAGAAGTTTCCACGGAGTCTTTTTATTTCAATTTTATTTTTTTATTTTTAAACTATGCTGTTTTGTTTTTAATTTTTTTTTTATTATCTTGAGATAGGATTTTAAAAGTTAAATTTTATTATTTTCATATGGCTTCGTCATAAAATTAGTAATTAAACTAAATCTTTATAAAACTATAACTAATTTTGTCATGGGAATCGTGTGATCTCTATTAATCGATTTATTAAATGTAATCAGCTTCAAATCAAAAACCTTTCATCTATCAATCCATGAAAATGTGCTGTACATTTTAATATTAAGAATGACTTTCTATTCTATAGGTTAAATGTTTCCAAATGCTTACCAAATTTCGAAGGGTCACGAAGTAATTCACTCCTTTTTTAAACTATTTATGAAAAATTAAAATGACTGACTTGTTTACAGAATAAAAAGAAACGCAGTCTGGTTGATTTAATTTCATAATTTAATATTTTTAAACATTATTTAAAGAACATTTCTATTATTTTACGCTATTGCATTCTCTTTTACCTTTTATTTAAATAAATATTCTATTAATAGTAAATAAAACAATAATACTTCAACGTGTAATTATCAAAGTTACGACGGCGCGAGAAGTACATACACACACGTGAAGGTGTATTCACATTTGATTAATATAGAAATATACCAGGGCATGTGGGTGGGTGGGGGTGGGTGGTGACAAATTTCTTTCTTTACGGCGTTAATTCTTATTTTCAATAATGGTTGAAAAGCAGCTTGTATATGTTTGGGCAATGGCAGGCAAGCTTTGATCAAATGTCTGTAAAACCGGGAACGAACGGAATATCTTTCTTTTCCCATCTGGGCCGGCAAAAGGCAAACACGCTCTTTCACGATACAATACAACCATCGCCTCGCACTTCACCGTCGGTTTTCTGTTTTTTTTTGTTTTTCTCAGCAGAACTCGACGCGTTTACCCCGCCACCACCCAGATCAGGCACAATGGGTGGTCCGTCCTAGTCGAACAGGAAACAGCGTACTTCTTTTGTATGGAGGATAAAATTCAGTTAACCGCCGTGTAACAGAAACCTCCCCCATGCCCCGTCTTTATCGCTCAACATCTAGGTAAGAAAAATAAGAATTAGAATAGAAAATACATAAGATTTTAAAAGCAGACGAGAACGATCTTTTACCGAGATGAAATAAAATATCCTTCAAGGTATCAATTTATTATTATTTTAATTAATTACTAGCAAAATATGCGACTAGAGGGGGGATATTTTTGCTAGCATATGTGCCGAATAAACACATACTACAAAGGAGAAGGTAATGCCTGTGAGGATGGTTTCATAACAATATAACATATACTAAACTGCGCCTCACAAAACAAGAAAGTAATCCCTGGGATGATAGGATCATGACCACAGAACAAATACTACAATACACCCTCCCCCCTCAAAATAAGAGAAAGTAATGCCTGGGAGGATAGTATCATGCCTCCCAATGCTAAGATACTACACTACCCATTCCCACCATAAAGGGGGGAGGTAATGCCTGGAAAAATAACTTTATGACAAAAAACGCTACACTACCCCCTCTTAAAATAGGAGGAGGTAATGCCTGGGAGGATGGTCTGATGACAACAGAACTGATACTACACTACCCCTCCCGGAATTGAGCACTGGAATATAGTACATTAGTCTGAGATTGTATAGTAAATTGAATTGAGCATTAAAAGATAGTAATAGTATAGTTTCGGCTTCAGACAGACATATATCAAATCTCCATTATTAATAGATAGGAGATGTAATATATTACTACTTCAGACAGACATATGCCAAAGTTATCATTGATTGCCCACTGGCAATAATAAGCGGTGTGATACCAAGTCTCACCAAATTATCAGATTTTCTGCAAATCATTTTGTATTATCATAACAGTCGTTTACCATTGATTTATCGCTAGAAACGACCGTTGTTTTTCTCTGGAATTTGAGTGGCAATAAGCCTCCCAAAGAGCACAGTACTCACCGCAATATTTCAGCCAGTGAACATCTAGAATATTCTCCCCTTGCACGCTCTTTCTACCCTCCTTTATCTTCACGACCATTTTGTGCGATACCTAAAAATTAGTTTTGGTGGCGGCGGAGGCAAATTATGGTAGTTTCAGTTCCGTTTGATTAGTTTAATGTTCTTTCTATAGTTTTTGTTTTATTTCGATTTACTCGTCGTTATTGGGCGTTATCTGATTATGATTCCCGCACTCGATTATTTTCCTTAATATTTCGGTTGTTTTCATCGGCGTCATGTTAATACCCCTTTGATTTCAATTTTTCTTAAGTTTTTCCCTTTCAGGTCTTTTCAAAAATGTTATTTGCACTTCTATAATTATTGCTATTAATATAATTTCTTCGTGTTCCAGATTTTTTAAAACTCTCTGGCAATATTATTTTAATCACTGGAAGTTTTCACACAAGTCATTATCAGTGATTATCTACTGACAATAACCAGTGGTTGTCCATGGAATCTGAGTGACAACAAGTCTCCTCAGATTTCCAGCACTCTTCACCACTTTGATAACTATTGCAAATTATTTTACGTTATCGCAACAGTCGTTAACCATCGATTTATCTCTAGCAACGGTCGTTTGTCTTCTCTGGAAAGTGAGTGACAATAAGCCTCTCCAAGGTTCTAGTAATCTCGTACCCTTTCAGTGGAAGTCTGATGGGTGCTCTACTCCTCGGTCTTTTCATCTTCCTTGGCCTTTCACGACAATTTTGTGTGGTGTCAGCCGAGGCTAGTGCCACTGTATGTGTGTGTGTGTGTATGTGTGTGTGTGTGTTTCCTCTTTACGTTTATCCGTGACTGGTCAGCGTTTTTTAGTTATGTGGGTCGGCATCATCATCATCATCATCATCACCACCACCACCACCACCATTGTTTTTCTACTCACTAGTAGTTCTTCCACTAGTTGTTAAAAACAGATAGTGTTCCCTGGAGTCTGAGCGACACTAAGTCGCCTCAGATTCTCAGTATTCTTCGCTGTTTTCAATGACCGTGGACACTTCGTTCCAGCCGTTTACCATTTAGTTATCGCTGATAACGGCTCCAGCACTCTCCTTAAATTTCTAGTCAAGTTTCGGATGTTGCCATCCTTCCTCGTTCCTTCGATCCTCTCACACTCTCCAAATCTATGTAAACCGATGTTAGTACAACTGTGTATTTTTTTAGATGTTGGTATGGTGTCATTATTATTATTAACTCATGAGCCATCACCCACTAGTTATTATCAGTGATAACTCACTGACAAAACAGGTGATGTTCCTTGGAGTCCGAGTGACAACAAGTCTCTCTAGATTTCCAGTACTCTCCGCTTTTTTCGATAACCATTGTTAATTTTTTTTTTTACGAATCACCGCTTATCATGTTCAAAGATAACCCGAAGATGAAGGTTAATGAGATAATTGTCAGTTGAGCGATGAAGAACCTTATGAGACGATTGGGAAAGATTGATGAGGCTAACCAAACTCGAATTATTAGTGGGGTCGTTTCATAATATGAAGCTGTTGACATTTGATTTGAAGACCACCATGTCACAATCTGCAGGTAACGCGTTCCACAGACGGAACACTTTTGCGAAGAAGCTCTGTTTGTCAACGTTCCACCTTACAATAGGCACACGTAGAACGAAAGGATTTTTTTTTGTCAACGTTCCACCTTACAATAGGCACACGTAGAACGAAAGGATCTTTTTTTTTTGTCAACGTTCCACCTTACAATAGGCACACGTAGAACGAAAGGATCTTTTTTTTTGTCAACGTTCCACCTTACAATAGGCACACGTAGAACGAAAGGATCTTTTTTTTTTGTCAACGTTCCACCTTACAATAGGCACACGTAGAACGAAAGGATCTTTTTTTTTGTCAACGTTTCACCTTACAATAGGCACACGTAGAACGAAAGGATCTTTTTTTTTGTCAACGTTCCACCTTACAATAGGCACACGTAGAACGAAAGGATCTTTTTTTTTTGTCAACGTTCCACCTTACAATAGGCACACGTAGAACGAAAGGATCTTTTTTTTTTTGTCAACGTTCCACCTTACAATAGGCACACGTAGAACGAAAGGATCTTTTTTTTTTGTCAACGTTCCACCTTACAATAGGCACACGTAGAACGAAAGGATCTTTTTTTTTTGTCAACGTTCCACCTTACAATAGGCACACGTAGAACGAAAGGATCTTTTTTTTTTGTCAACGTTCCACCTTACAATAGGCACACGTAGAACGAAAGGATCTTTTTTTGTCAACGTTCCACCTTACAATAGGCACACGTAGAACGAAAGGATTTTTTTTTCGGCGTGATAACAATTGAATTCTCGCTAGGAGTGTAGAAACGCTTTCTTCAGAATTTCAGTAACCACAAGCCTCTTCAGGTTTCTTGTACTCTCAGTGCATTTGCAGTCGAGGTCTGGGTGGTGATTTATTTCTAGGTCTTTTATCCTCTCAGATCTTTTCCAACCATTTTCCCGTTTTTTTATCTAACCAGTCAGTTTCGGTTCTCTGGGCTCGTCTGAGTATGCGCTATTTATATTTCTAGTTGTGTTTAAATAATATTTCAAATCAACTTTATTATGCAGAAAATTGCATTATTAGTCTCCCTTAACTTCATAGGATGTATTTTTCGTTAATATATATTTTTGTATCACGCACATAAAAGTAATCCATGGGCATGTGTTTGTGGCTAACAGCTGTCATCAGCATGACAGACTTAAACAAGGATGGAACCTTCAATATTGACATCAATATCGTAAGTGCGATCTCTGTCTAAGTTAGCTATGCTGATGACAGCTGTGAGCCAGAAATACGTGCCCATGGATAATATATATAGAGTATTTAAAGTCCTCGCTAGATGGAACACTTTAAGTAAGTTTACCACAGGCCGCCATATCTTGCGTAATGCAATATTCTAGACCATGATGATTGAGTGCTCTTGACGGCCTGATCATATGGCCGCTTACTCTCCCATATCTAGACAATGCGTCGTGGTCACATCAGTACGCGCTCCGGCTACTAATAAAATATGATTTACGTATTGGTGTTTGAACCGTGTGATCGGCAGGGATTGTCTCCTCTCATACTGATGATTGCAGGTTTGGCATGAAACACTTGTGTATATGGGTTTATTTGAAAAATATTATTTATAAATAATAAGAAATGTATGTTATTACTAATGTTAATGTAAACAACCATTTAGACATTTCATTTTCAGTAAGCTGTAGTTAAATAACATGATTATATTGAATCTAAAACGTAAATAAATTCCGACCATTTAAAACGAGACATAACCCCTAAAATTAAGACTCTTTTAATTTCGAAAATGCAATTGTGTAAGATGTAGTTTGAATTAATTTGCCCCATAGTAGTATTGAAAACATCCATTCAAACTTGCACATTGACGAGCCTTGCTTCCTTAATAATTAAAAAAAAACAAGTTCTTGCTCCCGGGCAATGTCGGTATTCTTTGTTGTTATATATCATGTGATATATTGATTTAGCAAAGATAAACAAAGTATTTAATCGTTCACTTGCTCGGTAGGTACTGAAAGAAACAACACGGTTTAATTGTTCTAAATTGTTTGGCACAAGCAGAAGGAATAAACTCATACAAAGTATTAATTATTATTTAACATTAAATCTCAGTTAACTATTTGTTAGCAAATACAATATTTAAAAAAAATAAAAATAAAAAATAAAAAATACAATATTTTCAGAGGGTACATTTTTCATTTTCACTCATGGCAGAATTTAAAAACAAAAGAAGAATATAAGTGATTTTTTTTAATTATATGTTTTGTATAACATATAAAAAAATGTAGAACCTCAATTCTGCTTATGACCAAACACAGTTAAACCGTAAAAATGTCATGGATGTTTTGAACAATAAAAAGCTAGTTCTTTATCAGCCTCTCTCTGGCCATCTTATCACTTTCTGTATTCCCTCTCTATTTATCTCTCTCTTCTCTTGCTGTATAAATTATTAGTAATTCGGTAGAACGGAGAAATGGTTTCAAAGTCAAAATCAAGCAGTTGCCATGTAGTGACAAGGAAGAAAGACTCCTCCTCGCGTCATGAAAAGGACGTTTTCAATAAACTTATACATTTAAGGTCCTGTAATCGACACAAAGTTTCCATTCAATGTATACAGTAAGGCCGAAAAAATGTATGGAGACCCACATGCGCAAAAATTACACTATAACGTTTGAATATGTTCAGCGTATAGAAAGTGTTGATCAATGTTACCATTAATGTACATACAGTAAATTATTGTGAAAAATGCAACTATTAAATATTCGGTGTTTTCTTTAAGTTTAATAATAAGGTTAAATAAATTATCCTTCGAATTATGTAGACAGAGTTTATGATTGTCACGTCCCGTGATTGGAATAGAACCTGAAAATTGGTTTAAGTTATTACGTATGTGGTAGCACGTCTGATCATTTCAGAATAAAAATATATGTTTTGTTTAACAGTGGCTTATCAGAAATGAAAGAAGAAAATCTATTAGTTTTACTAATAAATGCTATTAGCTGAATTTGCGGCTGATATAAGTATACGTTTCATCTTTGCGGAATCATCAGTGTAAAGATAACTATTCAAGCCAGTCGCACGATTCGAACACCGGAATATGAGTCACAATTAACTCAAATTACCAGCGCGCTAGTAGGGTCTCTAGAAACTAATATGCTGAAACAGGTACTATCATAGTAAGCAAAACAACTTACACACACTCGCGTGCGCGCATCCAGTGTAGCAACAAGTCCTGGGAGCATATACCAGAAAGAACAGTTGGAAATAATTTATACACCATCCACTATGACTATGCAATCCCTACAGCTACATATCTAGAAAACGGAGCTGTTAAACCTGACATCGTAATATGGGACAAAAGGGAGAAAGTAGCAACCCTAGTTGAAGTCAGTGTCCCTAATGATGCAGGATTGAACAGAGCAGAAAGGTAAAAGATTACGAAATACCAAGGTCTTATGTACGACATGAAAAGAAACTGGAATCTTATGAAAATCTCCATCATACCAGTAATTATAGGAGCAACGGGACTAATGAAGAATTTCAAGAGCTATCTGACGAGTATACCCGGTGAACCGAGTGCAAGAGAAATACAAACTGCACTTAAAGGGACGATTAGAATCTTAAAACGATCTCTAGGCTAGAGTGTCTGAAATAGCCGGAGAATGTCTGGCATCCGGTAGGATGCCCCATCTCCAGCAAAGACAGAAAGATAAGAAAAATAATATATATATATATATATATAAGAGAGAGAGAGAGAGAGAGAGAGAGAGAGAGAGAGAGAGAGAGAGAGATAGATTGATGATCAGAGAGTGGTGTGTCATTAACCCACTCACTTTCACAAATAACCCAGAAAGTTCTCTTCCGGAATAAGAGAAGGCCGTATTACCCCATCTGCGAAAATCGTTCGTAGCAGACGGCGGAGCGTGCCTAACGTAGAGACGCACAGTTCACTCTACCCTTATTTCGCACCATTTTCGTTATCCGTGTTTATTGCCAATCCATCCCAGCCTTCCTCGCACAGAGACTCGGAACAAAAACTTGTTCTCGGGTTGTAACATCACTTTTCACCGCTTCCAACACTTCCGACCACCCCCTCCGTCAGAGAAAAAAAAATTAAATAAGAAAAAAAAAAAAGAAGAAAAAAAGCAACCTCTTTCGCATTCTCCTCACCCCGGACTCCCGGCCCTGCCACGCCTGTTTTCCCTGCACCCATCTCTCCCTAACCTTGGATCGCGCACTCGCTCTTTTTCTCCACTTGAGAAAAAAACGCTACTCCGAAAGAGGCCAGCCTGGAAACACTCAATCGGAAAGAGTCGACACTTCAAAGCGAACGCGGAACAACCAAATTGGGTGAATGTTAAAATGATACACACATCATTATCTGCCATAGTTTTAATAGCGATTCCGTTACGAGACCCTCCCCCTCCTCCTCATCCTCCTCTTCCTCATTCTGCTCATACTACCTCGTTTTGCTTCTGCTTTTCATCTTCAAATCCTCGTCTTTCTTTTTCTTCTATTATACACTACTCTCTCTTCCTCATTTTTCTACGAATCGTTATCTTTGGCCGTTTCATTTCTTCCTCTTATTCTTTTTTCTTTTTTTTCTTTTTTCTCTTCTTTCACTGTTTATCTTTTACTCCTTATTTACTTTTTACCTTTCATTTTCGTCTTGAGCACCTTTTCTTTCTTATTTATTATTTTCTCTTTGTTATTTTCTCTTATTTTCCTTCTCTTTTGTGGTTTATTCTCTGTCTTCTTCTTTTCTGTTCACTTCTTTTTTCTGTTCTCTTCTTTTACTCTGCTCTTTTCTTCTCTTCTTCTTCTCTGTTCTCTTCTTCCTCTTTTCTTTTCCGTTTTTTTTTCTTTTTGTTTCTTTATCGTTCTATGTTTCTTCTCTTCTTCTCTTTCTTCTTTTTCTTCTTTTACTTCCATTTTATGTCTTCTTTTTCTCTTGCTATTGCTCTTATTTTTTATTTTCCTTCTCGAATTAGTAGTTTTCCCTTTTTTTCATTCTGCTATTTTTTGGGGTAATCTAGTACTTCTAAATTATGTGAGAAATTTAATCCTTATTGAAACATATCTTAATATTCTGTTAACATAGCGATGTCTATAACACACAAGCAAACAAACACAGACTTTATATATATATATATATATATATATATATATATATATATGAGAGGGAGAGAGATTATTCGTTCCTATGATCATACAATGAATGTGTATTTGCGGTTATTAATAGTTTACATTTTACTAATCAGAGGAAAATAGAATAATTATTTAAAAAAATATCTGAGATTTAAACGTCAGTCCAGAACGGTGGAATTCATGAACCATTAAGAACCATTCGCACTATTTTATGAGGCAAAAACAAAAACGCTAGCCAAAATGTCAAAAACTTCAAAAGAAGTGTACAAAAATAGATTACATAGAATTCATCGTAAACCGACCAGATAAATCCGGGTTCTTCTAGCAATATTGGTCAGCTTTGTTTAAAATATAAACCCTCTGCGAAATATTTGAAAAACAGTATGTTAACATCTATGAAAATATGTTTGAATTCGAAACCACAAGCTCGGCATTTCCTGTTCTTGATTCATCCTTGCGGAATCAATAAGTAAGGAGTTGGGAAGGAGATGTTTGTTCACATTACATTGACATTTATTTACCTTGGTGCAGTCATGGAAACAGAGAGGAAGGAAAGAATTCCAAAGACAAGAAGTTTGAGAACATAAGCTATTAGAATAGAATACCCTACGTCATCTGGGAAGCACCACAGTAGAGGGATCGGATTTAGCTGATGGACAGGTCTGTCGGGTGTATTTACGTCGAATGGGGGGGGGCACAGCAGCGAGTTCGTCGAATCATATTTCATAGAAATACATGTTAAACAAGCACCGGGATGCAACATTGCGCGATGGGAAAGGGGCTGGAGTTTGGTGGACAGTGAGAGACTTATTAAATAAGAGACTATTTCTTGAACTCTTAGGAGACACTGGTGATTAGTGCACCAGCCCAGATGTAGCTAACAGATCAGACTGTCTGAAGATACCATCTTCCTGAACAAAACAACCAGATGTGACAAAAGTACTCCAGGTACGGCGGATGGGGGCTTTGTAGAAATATAGGATATTAGCAGCTGTGAGACATTTTATAGCACGGTAGAGGAAGCTCACATTCTTCGGAGCAACCTTAGCAATATCTTATATGTATTTGTTCTAATTCATGTTTCCTGTGAATGTTAGGACAATAAGTGTTCATGTTTGACACGCAGTGAAGATGCTATTAACTATGACAATCGGTGGTTGTATAAGTGTTAAATGGACAGAGCTTTGTCTTAGAAGCATTAAACGTTGCAATCCATTTATGACCCAATCAAACTAAAGATTGGAGGTTAATATTTAATGGTAAAGCCATTGTCATAGATATGTGCGCGTTTATTTTACTCACATGTCGAGAATAGAGTGTGCTGTGATCAGCAAATATACTGATCTAAGACACAATTTCATTATGAAGGTCGTTAATGTAAATCATGAACAATAACGGTACAAACGATCAACCCCTGATGTACACCTGTACGGGCATCGACGACAACGTGAATCGTTATTTTCGCTTAAACAGATGAGGTTATATAACATATTTCTCCAGTTACACCATACAAAATCATTTTCACGAGAAGTCCTCCGTGTCAGATTGTAAAAGGCTTAAGGTATGTCAAGCGCTACCGCCTTAGGTTCACCAACTTTGTTCAATGTATGGTATATTCGTTGAACGATTACCGTTATAGTAAATCTATATTGATGGTCCGAAAAACGTTAGCATTAATAAACCGATATATTATCGCTCGATTGATTAATGATTAAAAGATATGTATGTATATGTATATATACATATGTATATGTATATATATACAGTAGCGTCCAAAAGTTAAGGGCTAGTAGTTTCAAGACAAGTTTAAGTACTTTTTAAGAAAAAACGTTCATTTAAAATACTTAATATGCATATATACTTATAGATATACTCATCACTCATGTCTCGCCTAAATTTCATAAGCATCCGTTGGATATTTTTGAAGTTATGACCAATAACACAAAAGTTTGTCCAAATTCTCGTGGTCCAAAAGTTAAGGGCTAGGCGGTATACTCTTTAATTATTATAACAGTAAGGTACTGTATAGGTGGACAGGAGTTATCGCCCCTGAACATACTTTACATAAGTGGAGTTTCCAACGGGTAAGAGTTATCGCCCCTGGCTCATAACTTTACATTTGTGGACTTCGCTCTCCTATAAAAAGAGAGAGAAACGTCCATCTTCATTCTGAAGTCGACACACGTCGTTTCGCTGTCAGACAGGTACTATGAATAATCCTACTTCAAATTTTTACTAAAGAACATTAAAATTATTGTAATTGGGTAAAAGAAATGAGTGTTTGTATCGCACTAGTACAACATGGCAGCAAAACAACGTCGTCCCGTTTCTGTCGAAGAAAAACAGCTCATTATTCATCTTCATAGTAATGGCAAAAAAAATTCTGAGATTGTTGACACCGTAGGAAGGGCTCCTACTGTAGTAAAGCGTATTGTGGCACATTTCAAGCAGTCAGGATCAGTGGCAGCTGCCCCAAAATCTGGTAGACCTCGAAGCACAACTGCTCGACAGGATCGTCTTATTGTCAAAATGTCACTTAAAGACAGATTTAACACTGCTGCTAAAATATCTCGAGAACTAAAGCAAAGGTCTATTGTTCAAACGTCTCGGCAAACTGTTACACGCC
>OY744522.1:90638553-90643553 GCA_963556195.1 Sepiola atlantica | reverse complement strand
ATTTAAAGGTCATACCAAGACCATCAATATGAGGAGACAAAATAACTAAACTGATGTTTTAAAACCATTTTAGCTCATGAATAAGTAACCAAAACAAGTGATTTCCCTCACCCCAAAATACTTGAACATTTTGTTGTTGAATTAAAATGGCTTTTTTTCAAAACATATGTTGTCTAATTCGCAGTAGATTGACTATTCAGACTACTGTTCTCATATTGGATGTTATTCTCACAACGTTTTAACTGATGTAACCTATGACCATTTTCAGGTGCGTCTCGTCGAACTCGGGAATGTGTATGTCGGACTCGGATATACGTGCTAAGTAATAACCAGTTCTAAGTGACAGTCTTTTGGAGGTTGTAGATTCAATCCTAAGTATGACCGACGTTACGAATACAATTACGACTTTTACCCGGCCATGGCTGACGAAAAGCGAGCAAGTTACCCCCGTGGATAAAATAAAAGGTACTGTTCGAAATTCCATATAGATACGCGATTTCGACATAGAGATTCCGGAGTTTGACGAGACGCACTCGAAGAAGGTAGGAGGTTTCATCAGCCAGAACATTGTGAGAATGACATTCAAAGTGAGAACATTAGTCCGAATGATCCAAATTATATGAATCATCGATGTTCATCTGAGAAATTTTGAAACATGTCCAATCTATTAATATTACTCGCTCACGTCTGACCCGCTGGGTTAGTATATGTGTATTATATTATTAAATATATAATGTCTTTATAATAATCATTCGTTTTTTATCCACCCTTCTCCTCTCATAATTCTGCACCTCTCCTCTAAAGATTTTAATTCTTACACACTGAACATACTTTACTTCTTCTTATTCTTCTTCTTGTTCTTCTTCTTATTTATTTATTTATTATTGTTATTATTATTATTATTGTTATTATTATTATTATTATTGTTATTGTTATTATTATTATTGTTATTGTTATTGTTATTATTGTTATTACTACTACTACTACTACTACACTCAGACATTAGCTTTACGGGTCACCTTTAGGCAAACACTGTCGTCACTCTAGACGGCATAAACGAACATATTAAGGTCTTTAAATCTGAATGTTGACAGCGGAAACATAGAATACTCCACCCCAACGCACACGCACACTGTATGAGCGTCCGCAGTGTAGGGTCATTGGTAATCGAAATTAAACCCTTCGAGGGTGGGTGCTGGAAGTTATAGGGACTCGGTCTTGGCATATGCACACCATGGCCGGCAGCGCGAGGGGTCTCAACCTTGTCGGAGATTTTTGCTGGCGTCCGCTGAAAAGCCTCGCCATTTCCGATTTGTGTTGACAGAATTGTTCTTTGCATATTAATGTTAATACAGAAAACCATATATCTGCCTTGATAGCAGCAGGAGGGGTCAATTTGTGGAACATCCGTCTTGTTTTTCCGATAGGAAATAAAACCAATGCGTATATATACAACAATATATATATATATATATATATATATATATATATATATATATATATATATATATATGAATCCCAAATCAAATTAATATAATTCAATATCAAGTTAATATTTATTAGCATTTGATCAAATAGTGTTCGGTACATTTTTTAACATTATAATATAACACACAATTAGAAGTCTACGCAAATGCAATCATATTTCGATGTCAGATCTCATCAGGTCATGAACTGTATTAATTAAATGTTATATCGTTTATTGTTTCTTGAAGCGCTGCTCAGAAATAAAGACGAACCGAATCACGAACATTAAGTCAATATCTCGTGACATATGAACCGAGCTCAATAGTTGACCCAACGGGTTACATTTTATCTAATTATTATACTAAAGCTGAGTGAATCAACGTCTGTTTCCCTTAGTTAATTTGTATGTATTTTTATCACGGAAAACACGTGCTAACATATACCTTAATTTTGAGATTGATTGATTTTTTAATCAAGTCAAAGTGAAACAAATAGTCGTAGTGGTTGTGACACAACAGATCGCGATTAGTTTAGTGTATATATATATATATATATATATATATATATATATATATATATATATATATATATAATTATTAATGATGCATATTTCTAAATATCAACATACATATATGTTTCATCTTAAGCAAGACTCATCAGTGTGGCTAGATATAACTATACTATCGGTCGCAGAATTCAAACCGCGGACGAAAATCACTTCGACTTCTATACTACGCCTTTATTCACATGGTCACTACTCCAGCTATACGACAAAAAAGGGAAATATTTCTATTATTCATTTAGTGAAAATAGTAAAACTCGATAGCGTGTTTGTCCAAGGGGAAGGAACTCCATATATACATATATATTACTATATTACATAATTATATTATTCCATGAGGAATTGTGTGTGTAATTGTGCTGCAGCATTTATTTCTCAATAAATGTGTAAAACTTAATAGTTGGATGAATATATACTTATTGCAAGCGACACAGAAATGTTTACTGGTCTGTAAGATTTTAAAACCTGATGAAGTGTCACTAAACAAAGCGCAAAATCTTATTTTCAGAGAGCCTCATTCATGAAAATATACTAATAGTCTGCTGAAATAATTGCATGTTGACCACAATATCAGACAATGTAATAAAGGATAATATGTACCTACTACTGGGATATACAAATTATTTGAACACATAAATAGTTTAATATTTCTCCTAAATATGTGTAATTGTTTGTTAAGCTATAACTATTACGTTATAGAAATGTAGATTTTTAAAAAGCGTAAGCAGATAGAGATGTGTACATGAAAATTGGCTCAATATTAACAAAGTTCCTAGCCGGAATAAGTATTATGTAAAGAGATCTAACGCGAAATACATTTTATAGCAAAAGAATGGTCCGATGGAATTAAATAAATATTGGCTAGTCAGAATAAAATATTGATTAATAAGATTAATTCCTATCGATGAAAACTCCAGAAAATACGAGAGGATAATTTTTATATTAGAAGATAATAATGGTGATAAAATAATAATAATAATAATGATTAATTAATAATGGAACTGTGCAAACGTCTGCATTTTGAACATGCAGACAAATGGTAGGATGAAAAACCGGAGACAGGGGTGGAAAATTAGAATCATTAAATAATCTGGAACACGGAAATATAAATGGACAAAGTCATCCAAACAAAAAACTTAATAACTGTTTTTTACGGTGATGCACTACCGAAATCCTTGATTATATATATATATATATATATATATATATATATATATATATAATGTGTATTTAGGCAGCATATTTTCATTTAGGCAAACATTATTAAATAACACGGAGTGGTTTTGTTTGATGCGACTTTTTTTTACACCTAAAAAACATAATTGCACCCCCTCCCAATATAGAAACATCCTTGTTAACAATACCAAAATAATACACCATGATACCAATATCAAAAAATTAAAAATACTCGAAGACCTCTACATAAAAACTAAACAACCCACAATTAATAATGTCAATTATGAAACTAATCGCAACATTTTAAAGTGTCTAGCATAATAATTAACATTACCAAATTCTTAGCCATTAGGTAGTTATGCGTTTGAATTGTATGCACTTTATTTAACGTCATCAATTTCTTAACGGTTTAAACAGTCAAACTTTAAATCTCTCGTATGTGTAGAACGCCATCACGCTCTCATGTACATTTCAACTTTACAGACGCGTTTTCAAATATAAACTATTTGCCGTTATAATTCAAAATTAAGCACAACAGTAAAGACACTAAAACTAATACCGCCTGAAGATGATTTGACGATTCAAATCGAAAGTACTTGCAAAAAAAAAAAGAATGGAACAAGAAACCCATGGATCAGAAGACACATCTAATTATAGCAGCGCTTAAGATCAAGATCTTTCCGAGTCTCTCTCTTTCGACCTGGAACAGATGGTGCATTAAGGAAAAAAGTGGGTTAATACCTCAAAACTAAGCTTCTCTTCTTTCACCACCAACGTTCGGATTCTCACTTTTCTCAGTTTGAATGTATGGTTCTCTTCTTGAGGAAGGAACAAGGCGGTCATATGCTTCTCGGACTGACCTTCACTCCTGAACTGAAATGGAAGACTAACATCAAATCTATTGTTATGGTCGCAGTAAAAATGGTTGGATCATTCTACCACTCCAGAAAATACCTCACTCCTGACACAGTCCACTGCCTGTAGATTAGTCAGATATGCCCCAAGATAAAATACTGTTGCCACATGTATGAAGGTGTTATTCAAATCAATCTTTCTTGCTTTAACAGAGTACAAAATCAACTTTGAAATCTAGTTGGGATAATCTCTTATTTTTCCTAAAACCACTTCCTTACAAAAGATACCTTACTAGTCTTTCTCTACTCCATCGGTATTTTCGTGGCATGTGCTCGATTTAGCTGTAATCTCTGATTGCATCTCTAAAACATTGATAGCAAGCATTGTTTAGTTGCAACCACTGTACAGAATTTGTTCATGTGTGTACCTTTAACTAAACGACACTTCCATGAACAAAGTTTGTTTCAAAGAACCTACCACTACCTGACTACAATATTGTCGTTTTCAAGTGCAACTTTCACACATTCCTGCCGAGCCGTCATCTTAAATAATACAATACTGCCCATTTTCCCCCATTGTTTTCAGTCCTTTCAAAGTGTTGTTCATATTCAAACTGGCAGCGTTATCCTCAGGTGGCTTTTGGGCCTTGATAAGAGGTGATACATGACTGTATATATATATATATATATATATATATATATATATATATATATATAAAGTAAATATATACATATATAGTAGTTTGGCTGTAGATCCCAAACGTGTAAAACTTATGGTTGTTCTATATAATGCGGATGACATCGTTAGGGCGTAACATTTCACTATAATCAAGATCACTTTTACCAATCCCTAATATCGAAGTTTTTAACACGGGTATCCTGGGCCCCTCTCTGACCACTCAATTCCCCCCTACGTCCACGTCAACACAATTGCTTCACTT